>PVJI01006793.1:0-57672 GCA_004026765.1 Micronycteris hirsuta | reverse complement strand
AAGGAAGAATGGGCAGAGGTGGGTGGGCTTCTCGAGTTGTGGAAAGCGTTGCGTGCTGGGCCTCCCACTTCATGACCAGGGAAATACCTAGGGGCCCAGGCTCTTCCCGTGCCTCTCCCCATCCTGCCTGTGGCTCTAGGTGGGGATGAGACTAATGGAACAAGGCTGGTGAAAGGGAAACGGGTGGGAGCAGCAGAAAAGAGGGTTCTAGTCAGCTTGGAACCTTTCCCGTTTACCTGTTACTCAGAGGTGTGGAGAAGGAAGGCAAAATGCTCTAGTGGAAGTGGGGAAGGGGTGGAGAAGTCAGTGAAGAGGCCCATTGGGGAGTCCCTGCCTTTGGTCAGTTCCAAGAAAGCAGGACAATGTGCCTCGGCACCTTGTTCAGGGCAGACAGGATCCAGGAGTGCCCCGAGAGTTGATAATGGAGAAGGCAGTGGGGGTGTAGGGGTGAGGTGCAGGATACAAGGGAGCTCACAGAAGTAGTTTGCCATTTCTGTGGATTTTCAGGATGCGGCCGAGTCTCTGCTTTGCTGTGGCCAGGCCCTTTTTGGGACGCTTTCCTGTGGGGCAACGAAGAGGGAAGCAAATGCTATGCTAAGCGCTCCAGCTGCAACTCCAGCACCAGCTGTCCTCGGACCACCCCCTGCCTCTGTTGCTCTGTCCAGAGTTTCCCCGTCCTCATACCTGGCTTCAGGCCCATCTTGGGCAAGAGGCACTCCTTAACTACTTCCATCCAACAAACACCACATGTGCTGACTCTTCTTTCTATGACCTCCTGCAGCAGCTACAGATACCCTGGTTAGTCTGTCTGGTTCCTTTTCCCCACTGATTTCTTTGGTGCAATCATTTTCCTTCCTAAATTCTTCAGGAAGATGACTGTGCCTACCTGTCCTCTTATCCTGCCCATCAGTATCAGACGAGTACCTGGTGAGTGACTGTATGTCAGTCTCCCTCAAGTTGCCACCTCGAGCCTTGTTTCATTCATAACCCCCATCGTCATCACCCCAATGCCATACCAACCTCGTCCCCTTGAGCTATGCACTCTAGGGACTGGGCTTTGAAGGCAAAAATGAGGAAAAAGAGGGCCTGAGGTGGCCTCCTCCACACGTGATCAGTCTGCCCCTGCCCTCTCTCCATTCCCTCTGCGAGAGCCCTAGCCCCGCGCCAGTGCAGCTTAGACTGTGCATGTGTCTCCTCCTTAGACTTCCCCCCTTCGGCCTGCCCTCCACTCTGACCACCAGAAGCATCTTTCTCAACCCACATCTGAGCTTGTCTCTACTTAACTCCAGTCAGTGTGTCTTCATAACCTATGAGATCAAGTCCAAGTACCTTAGCTTGGTGGCCAGTGTCCTTCCTGGTATTGTCATCTACCCACTGCACTGTGTTTGGAGCCAGTGGACCTAAGGTCCTTCCAAGTTCTATAAACATAGGGCAACTGTACCTTGTCCTGCTTGATTGCTCTGGGAGCCAACCGAAGGGCGCCGCTGGGTCAGAAAGACCCCAGGGGCCATGGGTGTGGTGCTGCGGTTCGCCTGGGCCATGCCAAAGGCGTTGGGACGAGCGGTGTACTCATGGTCAGCAAGGCTTCCTGAGAGGGCCTCTTGCTTAGGCTCAGGAGGAGGCAGGGGCGAGGAGGAGGTGAGAAGCTGGGGCGCGGTAGCCAGAGTTGGGGCTGGTGCTGCCACGCTGGGATTGGACTCTTGAGGGCGAGGCTGTTCTGCCTCCTTCAACAAAGGCTTCTTCTTGATATACTTCTTCTTTTGGGCCTTCTGTAGCTCCTGAAACACAAGCCAAGTGGGAGGGGGAAATCAGGAGTAGAGAAGAGAATTTCCTAGAAGGGAAACTAGACAATAGTCAGTATGCTTCTGCAACCCGCCCCAGCCCCAGACCAGCCAGGGCATATGTAACACAAACGCAAAGGCCTTCCCATTCCTGAGGTCACCTCTTTGGTACCATCTGTCCTTAAGTCATCACCGCCACTAATCAGTACAGTGGCAACAGGAAGATAAATGAATTTAGAGACTTCGGCTTTGGTATGAAAACTGCCAGTTACGAGGTGGATCGTGGAAACTTCTAATAAAAATAGCTAAATTTATGCCAGGGCTGAGGCACTTCATATATGTTATCCTACTTACTCCACAGAGCAGCCTTGAGAAAGAAAATCTCTCAGATTACAGATAAGAAAACAGGTGCAGGGAGTAAGCATCCTGAGCCCAAAGCCACATAGCTAAAGAGTTGTTATATCTAGGATTCAACCAGGCCTGTTTGAACACCCACCCTGCATACTTCTCAAAATGGGACATCTGAAATTAAAAAGTAGTGGTAGGTTTGGAATAAGATAAACTTGGATTCAAATCTAGATTTGTCTTCCTAAGTTGGATGACCTTGTTCGACTTACTAACCTTTCTGTATCTCAACTGCCTCATCTGTAAAATGTGCAAAATAGTATCTAGTTTCCAGGGTTGTCAGACAGATTAAATAAAATAATGACGTAAAAGTACGTAGTACATAATAAGTACTTAACAAGCAGTAAACTATTACTCTTATCTTCATTTCTCAACATGGTGTCTCTTCCCCTTGCTGGTCTTTTGCTTTTAATAGAGGACTTGACAATCCTTTAGTTCACTGGTCTTAAAACTTTGATCTGGGGTGGAGGGATTAATGAGTTATGTCACTTCTCTCAATATCTTGGATTTCATTCATCCATTGCTCTATGGATTTAATACCCACTGGGTAGCGGGTACCTGTATGGTGGGCATCTGAAGCCCCGAGAACCTGGAAAGGTGATGCTGAGGCATATGGCGACTTCACCTTCTGAAATGCTACATAGCCACACAGACCAAGTCAGTGATTACATTTCTTTGCCTTCTTTTGGCAACACAGGCCTAGTCCTGCCTTTGGCAGATCTGACAGGCTATGGCTACCATTAGGAATTTCTGGGGGATAAGAATAATAATATCAGTAATACACACCAGTACTAATCTCTAATTTAACTCATTTAATATTCAAAAGAAGTACTAGAATTATAATCTCATTTTAGAAGAAGAAATCATGGCACCAAGAGGTTAAGTCATTTTCCCAAGGTTACAGGACCAATAAGCAGCAAACCTGGGATTGAGACCCAAGCCATGTGCCTTCAGAGTCTTTTCCCAGGTACACTGCTATTCCACCCACAGCGGGAACTGCATGTCTGCCCCCATTTCTCTCATCTGAGTCCAGAAATTATCTGTTTACACCTAGATCATGTAGCCTATTTTTTCTACCTTTGTTGCCTGTTTTCCTCTTATTTAATTCACCCAGACTGCCCACAGAAGACTAGACTGTTTTATGACAAGGCCACTTCCACTTTGACATTCTTTTGCTCAAAAGCCTACCATGTCCGCATCCAAGTTCAAACTCCCTAGCCTGACATTCATGGTTTTTCACGGTCTAGTCACTTATACCTACCCAACCCACAATGATAATGATGAAAAGCCAACATGTCTACAGTAAATATACTCTGTAGCAGGTGCCGTTCTCAGAGCATTTACATTACATATATTACCTCATCTAATCCTCAAAGTCTACAAGGAAGCTGAGGCACAGAGAAATTAAGTCATTTGCTCAGTAGTAGAACAAGGATTCAAACTCAGGGAGGCTAGCTCCATAACCAATTTTGTAATTTTTCTTTATCTTACCCTGCTCCTCAATATGAATCTTCCAAACCCGAAAGGTCTGCTCATTCATTCACTCATTCAACCACTTAACACTGGCTAAACATATGCTTAACACAGTGGGAACACCGAGTTAAATGACATCCACCCCCACCCTTGAGGCAATTACAGTTCAGTAAGGGCCACAGAAAAACACACTTATAAGTACCATGGGAGAATGCTATGGAAGCACAGAAGGATATGTGGTAGATGGTGTGAAGGGTGTTAGGTAAAGCATCTGAGACGAGGGTATGATTCCCGATGGCCAGTTCAAAGGCACAGAAGAATGAGACAATGGGATACAATGAGTGAACTGTGACTACCGTGGTGCAACGGTGTGTATGGCTGGTATAAAGGGCATGCAGGAGCTCAGAGAGGAGAGGTGACCAGAGAACAAATCAAGAGGAAGGATCTTGTGTGCTGTATCAAATTATCTTCTCCTGGAATGCTTCCCTGTGCCTTTCAAAAGCTCAGTCTGCAAACCCCTCCCCAATTTCAAAACTTCTTTGAGGTCATCCCTGATAACCCAAACAGAAGTGAGCTCCTTAGAACATACTAAGAGTACTTATCACACTTTTAATTAACTTATCTGTTTATTTAAAGCAGAACTTCTTTTTTTAAATTACATTTTACATGGCACTCGGACATACATAACAGAAAAGTTCTGGTCAAAGAAGAGCCGCCTGGCCTGCTCGATCTCTGCTGGCTCCCCACAGGAACCTCTAGGACACTTGCAAGCAATTCTAGAGTGCCACTGAGCATCGTATTAAAAACATCATTCTACTACATTTTATTTAAATAGGATATAATTACTGAATTATAGAAAACTTAACAATTTCATTTTATTTAAATAGCAAGGAACATGAAAGTTAGAAGATATGAGTTTGAATCTTGTCTCCTCCATTTACTGGCTGTATTATTCTGGACTAGTCACTTAAAGAGAGCCTCATTTTCTTCACCTGTAAAATGATGAAAACATCACCTATTGAAAAGTGGTGTTGGGAAGAGCACATGAGACACTGTACACACGAAGCACCTAACATAAAACAGATGCTCAAAAGATGCTCTAAGCTATAGGACGTGGCAGGAGGAGCTAAGGGGATATCCGTAAGGAGATAACCAGAAGTTTCCCCTCCAACTGCTCCTAGGCTTGCTGAGCACATTATAAACATTAAAGAACTCTGCAAATTCTAATATGCTAACAGGTCAACTTTATTCTAGTAAAGTGACCCTTTAGGCCAAAAATTAGTGGGTGAAGTGTTTGGAGAAGCAGGGAGTAAAAATAAAAGCAATAATTTTTGGTATCTAGGACAAGGAAGTCTCTCCTGGAAAAAAACAAATTCTAGTACTAGTGGATGGCTAAGAACTTGAGTACACTTAAATGAGTCACCTCCTCGGGGCTTCATCTTTAGGCAAATGCTGTCACTCAAGGACAGACCTGGTGTTTCTCATCTGAGAGGCTTTTACTCATCCAGAAAAGCAAGGGCTTTTCTTGGGTCCCCTATTTTCCTTCATCCTAAATCATGTCAACTGCATGACCTGTGGAAGTAGCTTCTCATTGAGCTGGGAAGTGAAGGATCTAGGAGGGGCTAGGATTCTGTCACGGATAAAGATCAAAGGTTACCCACTCCCCAGTGAGGTAACAGTGAGACCCTACCAGCCTGAAGGTCTGAGCTTTGAGGCTCTCATGTGAAACTAAGGTCTGTAGCAGGGCCACTGCCTGAGTGTCAGCACCTACCTGCTGGGCCAGCTTTGCAGCCGCTGCAGCCAAACCTGTCTCAATGGAAGCTACCCGGGTCCCCTCCCGTACCGGACGGTCCTGCTTTGGTAGAGTTGGGGTCACACGGGCTGCAGAGGAAAGAGGATATAGACGTTTATCTGAATGCCGATCATATTCCCTATCTCTGAGTCCCCCGCAGATGCTCTCATTGGTCTTCCTGCTTCTGGCTTTAACAAAGCCAAATTTTGCTTCCCATCATTATAAGAAGCTGATTCACAAATGCCTAAAGTACACAGAGCACAAACTTATTAAAGGATAAAGGTCAATCTCCCTAAACTGCCACTTAAGGTTTCCCATGTTCTGCTACCAACCTTATTTCCATACCCATATTCTCAGCTTCTCGAGACACCTTCAGAATATACACAGCTCATCCTCTCTCCCTGCGCCTTCATCCTCACCACCCACGCTGCCTGAGGTATCTTCTTCCCTTTCGCCCACATCTTCAAAACCTGCCCACCCTTTAAAGGTAAGCTGAAATCAATCTTCTATGCAGACCTCTAGGACTTTTCTAGTCTCCCTCCCCTGAACTTATAATAGGTACAAGTCACTTAATACATTTAACATACAATCTTATCTCATTCCCTAATGTTGAGGTGTGTCATTTTGTCTACAACCGAGCTATGAGCTACTGAAGACCATCTTCCTGTACAGCACTTTTACAATGACTGAACGATCTTGAATAAAAAAGTAGTGACATAGGCGGTATACTTCAGTATAACCAAATCCCTGGATGATAAGGAAAGCTCTTTACAGAAGAATGCCAGCTAATAAAGGTAGAAGGAATGACAGAATTAGAACATCACAGGTGCTTCTAGAAACAAGTGATTCTAAGGCATTTGGATATTCATACGGTACCAGAGTATTACACCTCCCAGGTAACTTGCTAGTCTCAAGAAGAAAAAAACAACTTTACAAAGATGAGATGAGGAAATCACCCCCTTAACCCAGTATTAACCTTATTGTAAGTAATAGTGAGACAGACAAGCCCATGCATCACCAGATGCAACACAACAGGAAATTCACAGCATCATCTGGAAGTAGTTTTAACAAAGATCTAACATTAAGTAAGCCATCCATATTACTTACAGTTTTGAGGAAACACAGAGACAAAAGAATAAGTTAAATGACACCATGAGACAACAATCAGACATGTTACAAGATAACTGGTATGGTTTCATTAAAAAGACAATGTCACAAGGAAGCAAACAGACCTAGAAGGTGGGACGTGGAATGTGCTACAGAACAGTTACACCAGGTTTTGTTTTGTTTTGTTTTGTTTCCACAACAAATCAATAGCATAAGACAAAAAGTAGGGAGACGAGTCTAGATTAACAGACTTAAAAGGTATGACAGCCAAACGCAATGTGGATCCTGTTTAGATTCTGATTTAAACAAATCCACTGTAAAATACATTTTAAAAAAAGATTTTCATTTTATTTACCTTTAGACAGACGGGAAGGGAGGGAGAAAGAGAGGGAAAGAAACATCAATGTGTGGTTGACTCTCATGCACCCCCAACTGGGAACCTGGCCTGCAACCCA
Source organism: Micronycteris hirsuta (assembly GCA_004026765.1). Taxonomy (NCBI): domain Eukaryota; kingdom Metazoa; phylum Chordata; class Mammalia; order Chiroptera; family Phyllostomidae; genus Micronycteris; species Micronycteris hirsuta. Next base: position 50,659 of record PVJI01006793.1, on the reverse strand, counting down.
GGCAAGTGCCCTTACTGGGAATTGAACTAGCAACCCTTTGGTTTGCAGGCCAGCACTCAATCCACTGAGCCACACCAGCCACAACATAAAAATACATTTTTTAGTCAGACAATTGACAAAATTTGATTGTGGACTTAGTTCTAGATAACATCAAGAAGTCATCAAATTACTTCTGGCCAAGATGGAGGCGTAGGTAGACACACTGTGCCTCCTCATACAACCAAAAGAGGCACAACAATAATTTAAAAACAAAAAACAACCAGAACTGACAGAAAATCAAACTGTAAGGAAGTCCAACAACCAAGGAGTTAAAGAAGACATGTTCATCCAGACCTGTAGGTGGGGCGGAGCCGGGCGGAATGAGCTTGCAGCAAGGCAGCGGTTTGTGGAGCAGGGTGGGCAATGCTGCAGCTGGCCGGTGGACCCCAGCGAGACCCGAGGCTGGCCGACCTGGACCCAGTGGGGCCAAGGCTAGTAGAGTGGACCATCCTGCATTCACACACAGATAAACTGGGAGAGAAAGCTGGGGAGTAAAACAGACTAAGCAGCCTGGTGCTTCAGTGCGAGGAAATAAAGCCTCAAACCACCAACTGAAAACAGTTGTGGGGGCTGAGGTGGCAGAGGGAGGAGTTTGTTGGAGAGACCCACAAGGTCCTAAAACATACACAAGCCCCCCCACCTGGGAATCAGCAACAGAAGGGCCCAATTTGCTTGTTAGTAGTGGAGGAAGTGACTGAAAGCTGGCAGAGAGCGGAACAAGTGCCATTGTTCTCCCTCAGACCCCTTCCCCACAGACAGCGTCACAACGCAGCAGCCACGTGGGTTACCCTGCCCTGGTGAACACCTAAGGCTCTGCCCCTTATAATCAGCGCACCAAGAAACAAAAATGGCTCAAATGAAAGAGCAGATCAAAACTCCAGAAAAAATACAACTAAGCCACAAAGAGACAGTCAACCTATCAGATGCACAGTTCAAAACACTGATAATCAGGATGGTTGAATTTGGTCACAAATTAGATGAAAAAATGAAGACTACGCTAAATGAAATAAGGGGAAATATATAGGAAACCAATAGTGAAGGGAAGGAAACTGGGACTCAAATCAACGGAGTGGACCACAAGGAAGAAAAACACATTCGACCAGAAAGGAATGAAGAAACAAGAATTCAAAAAAATAAGGAGAGGCTTAAGAACCTCCAGGACATCTTTAAATATTCAACATCCAAATTATAGGGGTACCAGAAGGAGAAGAGGAAGAGCAATAAATTGAAAACTTATTTGAACAAATAATGAAAGAGAACTTCCCCAATCTGGCAAAGGAAATAGACTTCCAGGAAGTCCAGGAAGCTCAGAGAGTCCCAAAGAAGTTGAACCCAAGGAAGCACACACCAAGGCACATCATAATTACATTACCAAAAATTAAAAATAAGGAGAGAATCTTAGAAGCAGCAAGAGAAAAGGGGACAGTTACCTACAAGGGAATTCCCATAAGACTGTCAGCTGATTTCTCAAGAGACCTTGCAGGCAAGAAGGGGCTGGAAAGAAGTATTCCAAGTCATGAAAGGCAAGGACCTACATCCAAGAATACTCTATCCAGCAAAAATTTCATTTAGAATGGAAGGGCAGATAAAGTGCTTCTCAGATAAGGTCAAGTTCAAGGAGTTCATCATCACCCAGCCTTTATTATATGAAATGTTAAAGGGATTTATATAAGGCATGGAGGGATATCAACAGGGGAGTGGGAGGGGGAGAGAGCAGGAAAAGGTACAGAGAATAAGTAGCATAAATGGTAGGTAGAAAACAGACAGGGGGAGGTTAAAAATAGTATAGGAAATGTAGAAGCCAAAGAACTTATGTGTATGACCCATGGACAAGAACTAAAGGAGGGGAATGTGGTGGGGGGGTATGGGGCAGAGGGGATTAAAGGGGGGAAAATGGGACAACTGTAATAGCATAATAAAATATATTAAAAAAGAAAACAAGAAAAAAACAAGGCAAATTATAAATAAAATAACACCATTCAAATTAAAAAAAGAAGTTATCAAATTATTATTAATTTTGTTATACATGATAACAGAATTGTGAATTTTTGGGAGCTGTCCATATTTTTTAGAGATGCATACTTAACTATATAGGGGAAGGGAATAACACAGTATCTGGGATTTGCTTTAGAGCACAAACAATTTTGAAAAAGAAAAAAGTTACAGATGAATCAAATATGGCAAAATATTGATAGCTATTGATTCTCAGTGATGGGTATACAAGAATTCATTGTACTGATCTATTTTTAATTACAGAAAAAAATCCATGTCACAGAAATAAAAGGAAGTAGTGGTGGTGCTGAACTACATTTAAAGATTACTTGGTTTGTTAGCTATTATTACTACAAAGGAGACTTTCTGTATTAATGTTTGCAGATTCTAGAACAGGCAATTCAGGAGGTTGAAGTCTTTTCTTTAAAAGTGGTATTTATTTAAAGAATGATCTTAAGTTAATTTAGCAAAAATGTTAATGTACAATTTTCAGTTATGGATTCATAGGTATATTTTAAATTGTTTTCTATAGTTTTATACATGAAGTAGTTGTAAAACAAGGCCCATTTGTTAGCAAAAGTCTTAGTCACAACAATCAGAAAACAAAAAGAAACAAGGGCATTCAAATTGAAAAAGGAAGAAGTAAAACTGTCATTTGCAGATGACATGATACTATATACACAGAACCCTAAAGATTCGATCAAAACACTACTAAAACTGATAAATGAATTTAGTAACATTGCAGAATGCAAAATAAATATTTGGAAGCAGGTTATATTTTTATATACCAATTACAAACTATCAGAAAGAGAAAGTAAGAAAACAATCCCACTTACAATTGCATCAAAAAAAAATCTAGGAATAAACTTAAGCAAGGAGGTAAAAAACCTGTACTCAGAAAATTGTAAGACATTAAAGAAAGAAACTGAAGAAGATACAAATAAGTGAAAGCATATACTGTGTTCAAGGATAGGAAGAATTAACATCATTAAAATGTCCATACTACACAAAGCAATCTATAGATTTAATGCAGTTCCTATCAAGATTCCAATGGCATATTTCACAGAACTAAAACAAATATTTCAAAAATTTATATGGAACCACAAAAAGGCCCAACATAGCAAGAGCAATACTGAGAAAGAAGTTGGAGTTATCACGCTACCTGATATCAAACTATACTACAAGGCCATAGTAATCAAAACAGCATGGCACCGACATAAAAACAGACACAGATTAATGGAACAGAACAGAGAGCCCAGAAATAAGCCCACACCTATATGGTCAATTAATATATGACAAAAGAGGCAAGAACATGCAATGGGGTAAAGTCATTCTATTCAATAAATGTTGACAGCAAAATTGGACAGATACATGCAAATAAATGAAACTAGACCACCCTCTTACACCATATAAAAGAATAAATTCAAAATGGATTAAAGACTCTAATGTGGTATGACTTGAAACCGTGAAACTTCTAGTAGAAATCACAGGCAGTAAAATCCCCAATATTTCTCTTAGCAATATATTTTTATGATATATCTCCTGGGGCAAGAAAAACAAAAGAAAAAATAAACAAATAGTATTATATCAAACTGAAAAGTTTTTGTATAGCAAAGGAAACCATCAACAAAACAAAAAGACAACCTAATGATTGAGAGAAGATATGTGCCAATGGCACATCTATTAAGGGGTTAATCTCCAAAATTTATAAAGAACTCATTCAACATCAAAGAAAAAAATCACCAAACAATCCAAGTATAAAATGAGTTTTTAATTTTTGAGAGCCCCCCATACTGTTTCCCATAGTGGCTGAATAGACACTTCTACAAAGAGGGCATACAGATGGCCAGTAGACATGAAAAGATACGTGGCATAACTGACTGTCAGAGCAATGTAAATTAAAACCACAATGAGTGATGTATCACCTCACAACTGTCAGAACAGCCATCATCAATAAATCAACAAACAATTGCTGGCAAGGATGTGGAGAAACAGGAACCCTGGTGCACTATTGGTGGGGATACGGATTAGTGCAGCCACTATGGAAGAGTATGGAGGAGGTCTCAAAAAATAAAAATGCAACTGCCTTATGAGCCAGCTTTTGTACTTTAGGATATACATACGAAGAAACGCAACAAACTAATGAGAAAGAATATTAATATATGCACTTCTATGTTTAGTACAGCATTATTTACAACAGCCAAGATATGGAAGCAACTCAATTGCCCATTAATAGATGAGTGGATAAACAAGCCGTGGTACATATATACTATAGAGTATTACTTGGCCATAAAAAATAATGAAATCTAGCCCTGACTGCTGTGGCTCAGTGGATTGAGTGCCGGCCTGCAAATCAAAGGATCACCGGTTCCATTACCAGTCGGGGCACGTGCCTGGATTACAGGCCAGGTCTCCAGTTGGGGGCATGTGAGAGGCAACCACAAATGGATGTTTCTCTCCCTCTCTTTCTCCCTCCCTTCCCCTCTCTCTAGAAATAAATAAAATCTTTTTAAAAAAATAATGAAATCTTACCATTTGTAACAGCATGGATGGACCTAGAGGGTATTATGCCAAGTGAAATAAGTCACACAGAGAAACACAAATACCATATGATTTCACTTATATGTAGAATCAAAAGAGCAAGGTAAATGAAGAAACAAAATAGAAAACAGACTCATAGATACAGAGAACAGACTGATGGTTGCCAGAGGGGAGGGAAGATTGAGCAAAAAAGATGAAGGGATGAAAAACTACAAATTTTTAATCATAAAGTCATCCCAGGGATGTAAAGTACAGCAGAGGGAATATAGTCAATAATATTGTAATAACTCTGTATGGTGCTAGGAACATACCTGAAATATCAGTGCAAACACTTTGTAAAGTATGACTGTCTAACCCCTAGCTGTACACCTAATACTACTAGAAAATAATACTGAACGTAAACCGTAACTGAAAAATAAAATTTAAACACACACACACACACACACACACACACACACACACACACAAAGTGCCAAATCTCAGTGAGGACTGTGAGCTTAGGGGCATGTGAACACGCCCTAGACCCATCCAGGTCTCCTCAGCTCAGAAGTAGCCCAGAAAAACAAAGGCTCACGTTCCCAGTCATGTAGGGAACAAAAAGGAGCTGGAGCTTTCTTTCAAAGCCTAGTGCTAAAGCTTCTCTCTAGAGGCTATTTATCAAAAGTATTTAAAGGCAAGTGCTTAATGTCACTGCTCTTAAGGGGATGGATAACACTTGAGGCAAACAACAGACTAAAGCAAAAGTTTAAAAAGAAAAGCTGAGGAATGAGATATCCACTGGGGTTTTAAAAAGCTCCCACATATTTATGAGAATCTAGAAGGCCACAAGCATTCATAGGGTCTATGTGCATGATCAGGAAAGACTTGAGAAAGCCCTAAGCACTCATCTCTGGCTGATTTTGAGGCTCTGAAAAGCAGGAAGCCTAATAAAGTTGTAAATTACCTGTCTGCATGTTGAAGGCACATAGAGCCCCTTATCTAGCACTGGGACATTTACTGACTCTAGGCATTTAAGGAATTTCTGTTCAATCATTAGATGACCACTTAACTGAGTAGAGGCTTCAGTAGCCACAAATAAAAATACATACTTTAATGACTTCCCTGAACTAATTCTATAAACAAATAACAAGTAGCAACAAACTTCCCTGGCTGGTGTAGCTCAGTGGACTGAGTGTGGGCCTGCGAACCAAGGTGTTGCTGGTTTGATTCCCAATCAGGGCACATGCCTGGGCTGCAGGCCAGGTCCCCAGTAGAGGGTGTGCAAAAGGCAACCACACATTGATGTTTCACTTGCCCTCTTTCTCCCTTCCTTCCCCTCTCTCTAAAAATAAATAAATAAAAATCTTAAAAAAAAAACAACAACAAGTAGCAACAAAACAAACTCTGGAAAGTAGAGTGGGGCATATATGATTTCCAGAGTTGCCACATTATTTTAAATGTTCAGTTTTCAAAAAGAATGACAAGATATGCAAAGAACTAAGAAAGTGTAGGCATACACAGCAAAGCAAGTAATCAACAAACACTGTACCTGACTTCATAAACAAAGCTGGACTTACTAGACAAGGACTTTATACCAGCTATTCTAAACACGTTCAAAGACATAAACAAAACCATATATAAATAATTAAAAGAAAGTATGAGACTGTTGTTTCACCAGATAGAAAGTACCAATAGACAGAAATTGTAAGAAGGAAACAAATACATATATTAAAGTTGAAAAGTAAAATTACTGAAGTGAAAATTTCACTAGAGGGTTTCAACAGCATATTTGAGCAGACAGAGGGAAGAATTAGTAACCTTGAGCCCGGCTGGTGTGGCTCAGTTTGTTGGAGTCCAAAAGGTCACAGGTTTGATTCCCGGTCAGGGCACATACCCAGGTTGTGGGTTCAATCCCCGGCCAGGGCACGTACAAGAAGGCAACCAATGAATATTTCTCACATCGATGTTTCTCTCTCCCTCCCCTAAAAGCAATGAAAAATGTCCTTGGGTGAGGATTAAAAAAAAAAGAATTAGTAAACTTAAAGATAGGTTGACATTTTTCCAGTCTGATGAGTAGCAACTAAAATGAATGAAGATAATGAACAGAGACAAAGAGATCTGTGAGAGGCCATCAAATTTACCAACATACACATGTTAGATTCCTAAAAGAAGAGAGTGAAAGGGGCATAAAGACTATCTAAAGAAATAATCACTGAAACTTTTCCAAATTTGGTGAAAAACATTAATCTATACACCTAAGAAAGTCCAACACACTATGAGTAAGTTGGAATGAACTCTAAGAGACTACACATTATAACCAAAATCAAAGACAAAGAGAGGACCTTGAAACCAGCAAGGCAGAAGTGACTCATAACATACAAGGAACTCTCAAAATACTAAAAGAAAAACACTGTCAACCAAGAACTCTAAAGCCAGCAAAACAAACTCATTGTTAATAGAACTGCCCTAAGAAATGCTAGAAGAAGCTCTTCATGTTAAAATAAAAGGACAGTATACAGTAAATCAAATCCACATGAGTAATGAGCATTAGTAAAGGTAACTACATAGGTAAATATAAAAGAAAGTATAAACATATTTTTGTTGCAATTCTTTTTTTTCTAATTAAAATGACAGCTGCATAAAGCAATAATCATATCTCTATGTTCATGGGTGCACACTGAATAAAGATGTAATTTCTGACAGTAATAGCATAAAGAAGAAAGAGAATGGAACTACAGAGGAGTAAAGTTTTTGTATACTTTTGAAATTAAGTTGATACTAATCTGAATTAAAATGGGACACTAGAAAGTAGAAAAGGCTCAGAAGAAGGCAGCAATGGAAAAATTAATGAACAAAAAGAAATAAGACTCAGAGAAAACAAAAAACCAAATTGGACATAAACCCTACTTTACCAGTTATTGCATTAAATATATGTGGATTAAGTTCTGCAACTAAAAGGCAAGGGACTGGCAGAATGGATAAAAACTCATAATCCTAATATTTGCTATTTACAAGACACACTCTTTATTTTTTTGAAATTTTATTTATTTGTTTTTATAGAGAGAAGAAGAGAGGGAGAAAGAGAGATAGAGAAACTTGATGTGTGAGAGAAACCTAAATCAGCTGCCTCTCATATGCACCACAAACAGGGACCAAATCCACAACCCAAGCAAATGCCCTGACCAGGAATCGAACCAGCAACCTTTCACTTTGTGGAACAACACCCAACCAGTTGAGCCACACTGGTCAGAGCAAAAGACACACACTTTAGATTCAAGACACAAACAGGTAAAAATAAAAGGACGGAAAAAGACATACCATGAAGACATTATCCAAATAAGAAACTGAATGGCTATACTAATATAAAACAAAATAGATTTTAATACAAAAATTGTTATTAGAGACATAGAAGGGACATGTTATAATGATAAAAGAGTCAATCCATTAATAAGACATAAGTTATAAACATATATGCACCTAAAAAAAGATCCCCAAAATACATGAAGCAAAAACTGACTGAAGGGAGAAAAAAATAATTCAACAACAGTTGAAGACTTCAATGCCCCACTTTCAATAACGGATAAGACAACTAGACATAAGAACAGCAAGGAAATATACATTTATGATGTCTCAATAAAAATGCCTTGAAAAAGAATAAACAAATGGGACTTCATCAAAATAAAGGGCTTCTGCATGGCTAAAGAAAGCAGCAGCAAAATGAGTAGGGAACCAACTGTATGGGAAAATATATTTGCCAATGATACCTCAGACAAGGGTTTGAACTCCAAAATATATAAAGAACTCACACAACTCCACTCCAGGAAGACGAACAACCCAATTAAAAAATGGGCAAAGGGACTGAACAGACACTTCTCCAAAGAGGACATACAGAGGGCCCAGAGACATATGAAAGGATGCTCAACATCACTAGCTATCAGAGAGATGCAAATTAAAACCACAATGAGATACTACTTCACAGCAGTCCAAATGGCCATCACAAACAAATCAACAAATAACAAGTGCTGGAGAGGATGCGGAGAAAAGGGAACCCTGCTGCACTGTTGGTGGGAATGCAGACTGGTGCAGCCACTGTGGAAAACAGTATGGAATTTCCTTAGAAAACTAAAAATGGAACTGCCTTTTGACCCGGCAATTCCACTGCTGGCACTATACCCTAAGAACCCTGAAACACCAATTCAAAAGAACCTATGCACCCCAATGTTCATTGCAGTACAATTTACAATAGCCAAGTGCTGGAAGCAACCTAACGTGCCTATCAGTAAATGAGTGGATCAAAAAACTGTGGTACATGCACACAATGGAATACTATGCAAGAGAAAGAAAGAAGGAGCTTATACCCTTTGCGACAGCAAGGATGGAACCGGAGAGCATCATGCTAAGTGAAATAAGCCAGGCGGTGAAAGAGTAATACCATATGATCTCACCTGTAAGTGGAACCTAATCAACAAAACAAACAAGCAAGCAAAATATGACCAGAGACATTGAAATAAAGAACAAACTGACAGTAACCAGAGGGGAGGTGCGTGAGGATAACGGGGGCAAAAAGGGGAAGGGTCATCAAGGAACATGTATAAAGGACACATGGACAAAGCCAAAGAGGAGTAGGATCAAGGTTGGGAGGTGGGGATGGCTGGGGTGGGTGGAAGTGGTGGGGGGAAATGGAGACAAGTGTACTTGAGCAACAATAAAAAAAAGAGAGAGAGAAAAATACCTTGGAAAAAAAGTATGTGCAAATAGAACAAAACGGCCATCATTAAATATAGGTGATAAATATATGGGTATTCATGATACTAACCTTTCTAATTTTGTGTATATTTGAAATATTTCACAATAAAAATTTTTAAACGTAAAACGGTAGAATATTTACTGATTATTCTTGTTCTTGTAACCACATTAACTTGATTATTGTAGCACTGTAATATATTTAAACATCTTGTAAGTCTAATTTCATTTACTTTTTGTATTCCAAAACTCTTTAATCATACCTGTTTAGTCTTTTAAATTAATTTTAGAATGGGTTCAACACCAAATTCCATTAGGATTTTGATCTGGGCTAGTGTTAAACATATACATTTAATTAATGACTCTTTAAAACACTCAGCCTTTCTAACCAGGCAAATGGTACACCTGTTTTTATTCATATTCTTTTATGTTCCTTGGTCCAGTTTTGCAGTTTTCTTCATGAAGGCCCCACACATAATCTTAAGATTATTCTTGGCTATTTTATGCAATTGTTGTTATTATCGATAGAATATTTTTTTCTCAGTGCAATATGGTTATTAATGATATATAACAATTCTTGATATTTGGATATCTGGTTTATATTCAGTGATTACCAATTTACTGATATATTACAATAGTTCTAACAGGTTTTCAATTGATTCTCTTGCATTTTCTAATTATACAATAATATTTCTTTCACTTGTTAAGCACTTATTGTACACCTCACGTGTGCCAGGCAGTAGGTAAAGTGCTACAGAGACAATGAAGGAGAAAATAAATAGGGTTCCCACCCTCGGGAAGTCTCATATCATGATAATTTGGTCTCTTAATTTCCAATAGTTACAGTTCTTATTTCTATTTCATTCCTAATTATGCTGCCTAGAATTTCTAGAACAATACTAAGTGATGATGGGCATACTTGTCTTATTCTTATTTAAATGGGAATACCCTTAGTAGAATGCCACAATCTTGTGGTGTTAAGAGCCTACTTTGAAAATATGATAAAAGTTATTACTTTCTATCTACAGAAATATACATGCATAGATGTATACATTTAAAATAAAACTACCAAGGTGTTCATTATCTGCTGTCTGAATAGGGAAGCAATGGATCAGATCAACTTTTTATATAAAAAATATTCACATTTTTAAATGTAGAATCAGGGAAAGGTATCATAAACAAAATTACATACATACATGAAGGATAACTATTTCCTTACTGTATGAAATAGGCAATTTGAAAAGCTTGAACACATACGAGGATAAATGGGCAAAGGTCAGAAATAAAATTTACAAAAAAATCCTAATGCTACTATGAACGTATAGGAAAGTTTAATCAAGGAAATAAAAATAAGATTGTTGTTTGCTTATGTATTACCAAAGACGAAAAAAAATATCAAGGTAGAGACTGCTTGTTCTCAACCCAGTATCAGTTTCCCTTTCTTGCTTACTAACAAAACACATGACTTTGTGGGACAGAAATGTACCTAGCTAAAAACTGCATTTCCTAGCCTCTCTGGCAGATAATCTTGGCCATATGACACAATTTCAGTCAAAGATGGTATTAAAAAGGTGGAACTTAAAACTCCTTGGGTAGGGGTGCCAAGCAGGCCTTTTCCTTTTTCCTTTTGCTCCTCCTCTTTTCCCTGACTAGAACTCAGAGACCCTTTGTGGGAGGTAAAGCAGTCGCCTTGCGACTCTAAGGGGATAAGCATTCACAAAGAATGCCGATAGGCTACTGTAATAGGAAACCACTATTCCTAACTGATATGCCCAATGCCTGTGAGGATTTGTAACCAAGTGCCCTCACACATGGCTGGTGAGAGTGTACACTAGTACAACCTTTCTGAAAAGCAATTTGGCAATACGTATAAAGGACCTGGCCCACAACCCAGGCATGTGCCCTGACTGGGAATCGAACCGGCAACCCTTTGGTTCCCAGCCTGCGCTCAATCCACTGAGCTACACCAGCCAGGGCATAAAGAGCTTTAAAAACGTTCATATTAACAAATTGCATTGATTGTGGGTGTGTAAACAACCTCTAAGATGTAACCATTAAGTGAGAAAAGTCAAGGACATAACAGTATATAAAGTATACTTCCAATTGAGTAAAAAAAGAGGGGGAAATAAAAAATATGTATGTGTTTACTCGTATATACATAAGCTACCTCTGAAAGAAGAAACATGAAACTGTTAACAGTGGCTGACTCCACGTGGACAATTGGAAGGCTGTGGAACGGGGGTTGGAGCAACTTTTCACTGTATACCAATGTACTTATTTTTCATAGACTTTGGCCCTTCTGGAGTTTCCTGGAGATCCATCCTAAGTAAATAATCAGATATACAAACATTTACATAAAAAATGTTTACCCCAAATGTTATCACTAATTGTGAAAACTAGAGGCTAAGATAAATGCCCCACATCAAAGGAGAAGTTATATAAGTTAGATATATCCATGTTACAGAATACTTTGTAACCACAAAAATATTATTTATAAACAATGGCACAGGGATGTGCTAATGACAATATTAACTTAAAAGGCCAGATATATTATTGGTTTTCAACTTTTACACTCAACTTCTAGACAATGTAGAGTGTTATTCAGAAGATCGTGTAAATGTTAACAATCCTGACAATATAAATGAAAAAGTGTGGCTCATAGAAGGTTGGAGGAAAGAAGAAAAACATAGCAGCCCTAATGTGCCTATCTCAGAGAGTGGGTAATCCAGAGAGATTGTCAGAAACTGATGGAAGGAGAAACAGAGCTTAAGTTAATAAATCAGGAAATTATGTTATACAACCTATAATATTGAGTTTTGGAAGTAACCACAACAAAAATGAAAGCTATGAGGTTGCCTTGCAGGCAAGGGATTGTAGGTGGGAGAAGCAGAGGCAGAAGACCATTGCATTTTATCCTAAACTCCTCTGTACTACTTGATTTGCTACCAGATACACACATTACACACATTATTTTGAATAATGGGCAAAATAACATTAAAGTAGGATATATGATTTATACACAATGTGATTTCAATCATAAAAATAAAAATGCACAAGGAAAAAAGACTAGAAGGAAATATGTCAAAATATTAACAGTGGTTGCTTCTGGGTGACACCATCATGGGTGGTTTCTTATTCACACTTTCTTCTATTTTCTGTATTTTACAAATTTTCTATTATGCTAATAAGTCAGAAAGTATAAGAAAAAATAAAATCAGAAAATAGGCCCGAAGAAAGAAAAAAGAAATATTTGTTGATTGACACACTACAAGAACACTTTCCAGGACTGCCCTGCCACCCCACTCCCCCAAACCCAAGCAAACACCAGGAAGGCCAAAAAAGGCTGGGTGGGGAATAGCAGACCCTTTATTTCCTAGGAAAAACATAGGTACTGAGATGCCAGGACGCCTTATGGCAATCTGCTGCAATAATGGCTCTCAATTTGCTCACATATGGAATGCATGAGAATTTTGCAGCTTCTTCTTTCAGGAGATGGAATCTACTTCTCTACCCATGAAATCAAGGCTTGGCCACGCAATGTGCTTTTGGCCAGCAGGCCAATGGGAAACAGGACACAAGCAGAGGCTTGGAAAGTGCTTGCACACTGGGGCTTGTCCTCTCTTGATGCTGGATACCCTTGTGCTTGCTACCTTGTGAAAAAGCTTGGCATGGCCTCCTTGTGGATAAAACACCACATGTAAAGAGGTCCCAGCCAAACCAAGTTAGGTCCCAGATACCTGAGGGAGACCTTTTCAAACCATCCAGCCCCAGCCAAGCTGGTCCAGACTGGAACAGCAGCTCAGTCAATCTGGAGAATCGTGAGAAATGTCCAACTGTTATTGTTCTAAGCCATTAAGTATTGGGTAGCTGAATGAGCAGCAAAAGCTAACTGACACACCCTCCAATGTGAAAACTACCCAGCCAATGAGATGAATAAAATTCTTTTATTATTTCCTAAATTCCATGTTCAACTCAATGATCATTCGCTTCCCTTCTCAGAGATGGCCTCTCAGCCAGTACAGGTGACAGTCTAAGAAGTCTTGGGCCTTTCAGAGCTCAAGAGTCAGCGTAATTTCCCTCCATTGACGTTAATATTAGCAAAGGGCTATGATGATGGTAACAGAATGTTCTCAGAAGCCTTAGACTGCTTGCTAAATATCTGCTTAAGGTCTTCCTTGTTTCATCTCAAGCCATGTAATATCAGAAGCAAAGTGTTCCATCACCTCTGGCTTTGCTGAACTGAGTGTATGAAATGTGTTTCATTGATCGTTTTTGCTCCAGCACCTAATACCTGGCACACAGCAGGCAGTTTGCTAAATAAACAAATGAGTGACTGACTCATGTCTTCCTATATTAAATATCCCACCTACTTCCAGCCTATTTCTCCCCCAACCGCCCCTACAGAGTTTAAGGACAGAATATAGATCACCTTTAGGACTCCATGGAGCATCATCTGAATTCTTCTTTTTCTTGGGTCGAGATTTCAAAGCAGGGTCATCATCATCAGACTCCAGAGAAGGGTAAACTGCAGTGAGAGGGAAAAGCAATGTGCACTGAGATCTCATCCAGAAAAGTGAAAACAGAATGATACATACCTCAACTCCTACCACTCCCCCACAAGTACACCCTTTATTTAATCCAGCACATTCACATATGGGAGTGCACCACATAATTTTCATGCCTTTCTACTTTTGCACCATTGCTGCAAATGGCCTTGTCTCAGCGTCATCTAATTCTATTTCACTCACACATAACATCCATTTAGTGAGTAATTTCATGTTACTTTACTGACCCTATAAAATTCAGCTCTAGATTCACTTCTTAAAGCCTTCCTCATTCTCCTAATCTGATTTGGATGCCTCCTCAACTCTCCATACTATCCTGTGTGTACCCCTACTGGAGTTATTTATTATCTAGTGCTTAAGAGATAATCAGCAAATCTGTCACTCACAATTTACCAAGAGGATGGGTATATGTATTGTTTGATTTCAAATGAAGGGAGCCTAATATAATGCAGAGTAGGTGTTCAATAAGTGCTGAATTAATGAAAAAAGAATGGTACACACATTATTCACAAAAAGGGAACAAAAAGACTATTTGGGCTCAATTATGAACAAGATTACTGGAACTGATTATTCCGAGTGAAAAAAACACATACGAGCATCCCATACTATACAAACACACACAAACATCCAGTTTTATCACTCTCCTTACAATCCGCATGCAACATCTATAGAATTTAATGGGAACGTGGTCTAAAAAACTCCTATTGATGAGGTCAAACTCTGCTGCTGCTGCTGTTGCTGCTGCTAAACCTAAAAGAGAAGCAAAGTGAGATCAAAAACTTCCTCTGAATGACCAGCTTCAAATTTCTCTGGAAGTATATACTTCATCAGAGGAATCCAGTCTCCCACTTCCTTCTAGATGGGCCTCTTTATAGGAAAATGAGCCCATTTTTCAGGCCTTCCTCCTTGAACAAAGAGGTAAAACCCCTTCCTCTTGACTTATAAAGATCTTTTAAAGAGGGATCACTGATTGTCTCTAGAAAGAAATGACTACTGGTAACAGTTGTTTGAGAAAGGCCCCATCCATCCCTACTGGCCCCAATGGTTGTCAATGTTATTTTGCTATGCCTGAAAGGTTTATTCACCTCAAGGAAAGAAGTGTGGTGAGGCAGAAAGACCTTGCGTGTCAAGATCGGACAATTACTTTGAAATCCTAGAATGACCCACTATCTTTAATGCGTAAGAGAAATCCCCTAAGTCTTCTATCTTCACCTATAAGATTGAATAGATACCATCTGCCTTGTGAAATTGTGAGGATTGAGAAATAATATGTATAAAGTAACATGCAAAAAGAATTCTATTTTAAGGTTAATGTCTCATTCAAGAGGGGATAAGATATAGTAATAATTAACTCTAGATATTTAAAGAAAATACAAATAAAATATGCATATTAAAAATATAAATGTGCAAGGAGTGATGCTTCCCCAAATTTGAAGTTGGGAGCTCCAAGAATCTGTCCCTCCCCTAACGCAACCATTAAACTGACAAAAACTATAAGAATCAACCTTTTGGGCACTATGGAATCAGAACGTACAACAACAAGGAGAATGCTTAACAAAGAAAAAAGCCACTTAACTTAGACTTTTAAGGAAATCTGTCAGAAAATATCAAGGAATACAATCTTTGCAAAAAAAAACCATTTGCAAAGTAACTAAAAAAATATGTAATTGTAGCCCACAATAAGCAACAACATCAAACTCTGGGAAGAAAGAAAAATATGATTTCTAGAATCATATACATTGTAATTTTCAAAACAATTATGAGGCAAGCAAAGAAACAGAAAATTATGTTTTATGTATAAAAAAAGATACTGATAAAACTCTCCATGATGCAGACATTGGACTTACTGTACAAAGACTATAAATCAACTGTCAAATATGATCTGATCATATTTGGTCAAAATACAATTGAACAGAACCACGTATCGACAAAAGAGACTATTAATTTTTCTATTAAAAGACAAAATATAAAAAGGAACTAAATGGAAATTTTGGAGCTGAAAAATACAATGGCTTGAATAAATAATTCACTAGAAAGATTCAATTCAGATTTTGAGCAGGCAGAAGAATCAACGAACATAAACAAAGCTCTACTGAAAGTAACCAGTCTGATGAGTAGAAAGAACAAAAAAAGAATGAAGAAAAATGAACAGAGGCAAAGGGATCTGTGGGATACTATCAGACTTACCAACATACTCATATGGGAGAGCCAGATGGGGAGGACAGAGAGAGAGGAAGAAAAGCTACATAAAGATACAATAGTCAAAAACTTTCCAAAGTCTATGAAGTACATAAAAATATACATCTAAGAAGATGAAAAAATTACAAGTAGAATAAACTCAGAGATCCACAATGAGATACATTATACTCAAACTATCAACAAAGACAAGTGGAGAATCTTGAAAGTAGCAAGATAGAAGCAACTTATCTACAAAAGAAGCCAGAAAGCAGTCGGATGATGTAGCTAAAGTTCTAAAAAAGAAAAAAATTGTCGCGCTGGATGGTGTGGCTCAGTGAATTGAGTGCTGGCCTGTGAACCAAAGGGTCACTGATTCGATTCCCAGTGAGGGCACATGCCAGGGTTGTGGGCCATGTCCCCAGTAGAGGGCGCGTGACAGAGTCAACCACGCATTGGTATTTCTCTTACTCTCTTTCTGCCTTACCCTCTCTCTAAATATAAATAAATAAAATCTTTTAAAAAAGATTAGTATTAACTTTTTAAAAAATTGTCAACAAAGAATAATATCTCTGGTTAAATTATCCTACAAAACTGAAGGCAAATTAAGACATTCTCAAATAAACAAAGGCTTGGGGAGTTCATCATTAGTAAAGATGCCCTTTAATAAATGCTAAAGAAAGTCTAGACTGAAATGAAAGGACATCAGAGAATAATTTAAAGCTATATGAAAAATTTAAAAAATAGCAGTAAAAACTTCCGGCCAAAATGGAGGAGTAGGTAGATACGCTGTACCTCCTCGCACAACCAAAAGACAGAAAACAACAATTTAAAAACAAAAAACAACCAGAACTGACAGAAAATCGAACTTTATGGAAGTCCGACAACCAAAGAGTTAAAGACACGTTCATCCAGACCAGTAAGTGGGGCGGAGCCAGGCACGCGGCCAGACGGCGGTTTGTGAAACCAGGTGCACAACGCTGAAACAGGGCGGGGGGGGGGGACCGCAGCTCGTGGACCCGGACCCAGTGAGACTGAGGCCAGTAGAGCTGACGGTCTGGCATTTGTGCGCAGAAAAACCGGGAGAGGAAGTTGAGGAGCGCAGCAGACCACGCAGCCCAGGGGCCCAGCGAGGGGAAATACAACCTCAAACTACTGATTGACAACACCTGTGGGGGTTGAGGCAGCAGCACGAGGAACTCTCAGCATCACAGGGGAGTTTGTTGGAGAGACTCACAGGGTCCTAGAACAAGCCTGCCCATGTAGGAATCAGCACCTGAAGGGCCCAATTTGTTTGTGGGTAGCGAGCAGAGCAGGCGCCATTGTGCCATTTCAGACCCCTTTCCCACAGACAACCTCACAACACAGCAACAACGTGGGTTACCCCGCCCTGGTGAACACCTAAGGCTCCACCCCCTTATACAGAACAGGCGTGCCAAGAGGAAAAAAATGGCCCAAATGAAAGAGCAGATCAAAACTCCAGAAAAAATACAACTAAGCCACGAAGATATAGCCAACCTATCAGATGCACAGTTAAAAACACTAATAATCAGGATGCTCACAGAATTGGTTGAATTTGAACACAAATTAGATGAAAAAATGAAGGATAGGCTAAAGGAAATAAGGGGAAATGTGCAGGGAACCAATACGGATGGGAAGGAAACTGGGACTCAAATCAATGGTGTGGACCACAAGGAAGAAAAAAACATTCAACCAGAAAAGAATGAAGAAACAAGAATTCAAAAAAATGAGGAGAGGCTTAGGAACCTCCGGGACATCTCTAAACATTCCAACATCCAAATTATAGAGTTGCCAGAAGGAGAAGAGGAAGACCAAGGGATTCAAAACTTATTTGAACAAATAATGAAAGAGAACTTCCCCAATCTGGCAAAGGAAATAGACTTCCAGGAAGTCCAGGAATCTCAGAGAGTCCCAAAGAACTTGGACCCAAGGAGGAACACACCAAGGCACATCATAATGACATTACCCAAGATCAAAAATAAGGAGAGAATCTTAAAAGCAGCAAGAGAAAAGGAGACAGTTACCTACAAAGGAATTCCCATAAGACTGTCAGCTGATTTCTCAAAAGAGGCCTTACAGGCAAGAAGGGGCTGGGAAGAAGTATTCAAAGTCATGAAAGGCAAGGACCTACATCCGAGAGGACTCTATCCAGCAAAGCTATCATTTGCAATGGAAGGGCAGATAAAGTGCTTCCCAGATAAGGTCAAGTTAAAGGAGTTCATCATCACCAAGCCCTTATTATATGAAATATTAAAGGGACTTATCTAAGAAAAAGAAGATGATCAAAAGTGTGAACAGTAAAATGACAACAAACTCATAACTATGAACACCTGAACCTCAAAAAAAAAAACAAAGACAAACACAAACTAAGCAAACAACTAGAACAGGAACAGAATCATGGAAATGGAGATCACATGGAGGGTTATCAGCAGGGGAAGGGGGGAGAATGGGGCAAAAGGAACAGGGAATAAAAATCATAAATGGTAGGTACAAAATACACAGGGGGAGGTTAAGAATATTATGGGAAATGAAGAAAGAACTTATATGTACAACCCATGGACATGAACTTAGGTGGGGGAATGCTGGTGGGGAGGGGTTGGATGGGGGAGGGGAATAAAGAGGAGAAAAATGGGACAACTGTAATACATAATCAATAAAATATATTTAAAAAATTTAAAAAAGAAAATTACAAAATATTGCTGAAAGAAATTAAAGATCTAAATTAATGTAAAGATATGCCATGTTCCTAGATTGGATGTCTTAATATTGTTAAGATGGCAATACTACCCAAAGTATTCCACAGATTCAATGCAATTCCTATCAATATTTTTGAAGAGATTGAGGTTGACCCTAAAATCAAATGTAATTGCAAGGGATACAAAATAGCCAAAACAATTTTGAAAAAAAAAATGAAGTTGGAGGATTCATATTTTCCAATTTAAAAACTTACTACAAAGCTACAACATCCACACATTGTAGTACCTACATGAGGATAGACACAGAGATCAATGAAATAGAATTAAGTGTCCAGACAGAAACTGATATACCTATAGTCAATTGGTTTTGGGGGCGCATGTGTTATTTTAGGAAAGAATATCTAACATGAAATTTACTGCCTTAACCATTTTTAAAGTGTATAATTCAGTGGCATTACTGGTAAGTATATTCACATTGTGCAACCATCACCACCATTCTCTCTAGAACCTTTTCATCTTCCTATACTGAAACTCCATACTCATTAAACAATAACTCTCCATTCCTTCCTCCCTCCGCCTTCTGGCAACTACCATTGTTTCTGTCTCTATGAATTTAACTACTCTAAGTACCTCATCTAAGTGGAAGCACACAATATGGCGCCCCTTTGTAATACTCATTTCACTTAGCATAATATCCTGAGGTTCATCCATGTTGTAGCATGTGTCACAATTTACCTCTTTATTTTTTTTTAATTTTATTTATTTTTAGAGAGGGGAAGGGAGGAAAAGAGAGGGAGAGAAACATCAATGTGCAAGATAAACACTGAGCAGTTGCCTCTCACATGTCCCCAGACAAGGACCTAGCCCACAACCCAGGCATGTGCCCTGACCTGGAATCGAACCTGCTACCTTTGAGTGTGTGGGACAATGTCCGACCCACTGAGCCACACCAGCCAGGGCAGAATTTCCTTCTTTTTTAAAAAAATTGCAGTAAAAACACAAAGCATAACTTTATCTTCTTAATAATTTTAAAGTATAGATTATAGTATTTGTAATTATATGTACATTGTTGTAGAACAGATCTCCAAGATCTCTAGAACTTTTTCCATCTATTTTTACTTTTGATTTTCTTTTGTACTGGTCTCAGTTGCACAGCTTAGTGATTAGACAATCATATATTTTACCACACATTTCCCTTGGTATTTCCAGTACCCAAAACAGGCACCATACATAGTTATCGCATTATTATTGCAGAGTCAATTGATTTGTGACAAGGGTGCCACGATCATTCAGTGGGAAAAGGACAGTCTCTATAAGAACTGGTTTTCTGCCCTGGCTGGTGTAGCTCAGTGGATTGAGCACAGGCTGCGAACCAAAGGGTCCCGGTTCGATTCCCAGTCAGGGCACATGCCTGGGTTGCGGGCCAGGTCCCCAGTGAGAGCCATGTGAGAGGCAACCATACATTGATGTTTCTGCCTCTCTTTCTCCCTCCCTTCTCCTCTCTCTAAAACTAAATAAATAAAATCTTTAAAAAAAGAACTAGTTTTCTGCAAAGAGAAACAGCAAAAAATTCAATTGGTAAATTAAAATGGAATACTAAAAAGTATTCAAACAATCTAAATGAAGGCAGAAAATGAGAAATAGAGGAACAAAAAACAGAGGTAACAAAGGAAAAAGGGTATCTTCATCTGAACATATAATTACAATAAGAATATGTTATCTAAAAACACCAGTTGAAAGACAAAGATTATCAATAAGGATCTTTTTAAACCACAAAGACTCAACTAAATGCCGTCTACAAGAAACTCACTTTAAATGTAATCATATAGGTAGGTTAAAAATAAAAGGATAAAAAAGATATACCACACCAACACTAATTAAAGAAAGGTGGACTGGCTGTATTATCAGACAAAGTAACTTCAGACCAAGGAAAATCACCAGGTATAACACAATGACAAGAGGGTGAACTCAACATGAAGACAAAAATCTTAAATGTGGATGCACCTAACAGCAAAGCTTCTATCTATATGAAGCAAAACTTATGTAACTCAAAGGGGAAACAGACACATTCTTAATTATGTTTGGAGACTTCAACACATCTCTCGCAGTAATCAATAAAACAGGCAGAAAATCAGCAAGGGTATAGAACAATAACATCAATCAACTTGATCTAAGTGAAATTTATAGAACAATTAACTCACAAATAGCAGAATACACATTCTTCTCAAGTTTGCAACACAAACTTATCAAAATAGACTAAACCTTAATTGGGTAACAAAACAAATCTTAGTATGTTTTAAATGAACCCAAAACCTGTTCCTTTGATAAAATGCCACCAAGAATGACAATGAAAAAAAAAAGAAAAGACACAAATTACAATTATCAAGAATGAAAAGGAAGATATCACTAAAGAACTCACAAACATTAAGAGGATAACACAGTAATACTACAAACAACTATGTGCCCATAAATCCTACAATTTAGCTGAAATGGACCATTTCCTTGAATAACACAAACAATCAAAATTCATCCAAGACGATAGAGATAACTTGAATAATCCTATACCTACTAAAGAAAATAAATCCATAGTAAAACCTGAAAAACAAATCTCTAAGTCCAGGTGGTTTCTCTCACAAGTGCTACTAAATGTTTAAAAAAAAAAACACTAATTCTACACAACCTCTTCCAGAAAACAGAAGAGGAGGGAACACTTTCCAACTCATTCTTTGAGGCCAGCATTGTGCTGATACCAAAATTAAAGACAGACTGTACATGAAAAGAAAATTACAGACTAATATCCCTTATGCACATACACACAAAAGCCCTTAGTGAAGTACTCCTAATAAGTCAAATCCAGTAATATGTAAAAAGAATAATACACCATGATCAAGTGAGGTATACCCTGTGATTTCAAGTCTGGTTTAATATTTGAAAATTAGTCCATGTAACCTACCGTATCAATAGACTAAAGTAAAACCGCATGATCATACCCATTGATGAACCAAAAACACTGAGCGAAATTCAATACCCATTCATAAAAAATACTCTCAGCAAAGTGAGAAGAGAAGTGAACTTCCTTAACCTGATAACCTATAGCTAACATCATAATAGTGCAAGGACTGAATGCTTTCCTTGTAGATTAGGAACAAGGAAAGGGTGTTCACTTTCTCACCACATTGTGCTTGAAGTGTTAGCTAGAACAAAAAGACAAAAAGAAAAAAAAAACATACAGACTGGAAAGGAATAAAATTATTCCTACTTGCACATGACATGATCATCTATACAAAAAAAGAACACACCAAAAACCCTAGAATAAGTGAGTTTATCAAGTTTGCAAGATACAAGAAAATCACATAAAAATCAATCAATCAATCACACACATACACACACACTAGCAACAATTGGAAACCAAAGGTTTAAAAAAGGTACCATTTGCAATATCACCAAAGAATACAGTACTTAGGGATAAATCTAACAAAACATGTGCAGGCTCTGTATAAAACACTGATGAGAGAAATTTTTAAAAGAGTAAATATGGAGGAATATATCACGTACATAAATTAGAAGACTCAATATACCTAAGGTGACAATTCTCTTGCAGTCACTGTGAAAAACAGTTTGGTGGTTTCTCAAAGAGTAAAACATAGAATTACCATGTGACCCAGCAATTCTATCCTAGGTATATTCCCCCTCAAAAGGAAAACATATGTCCACACAGAAACATGCACACAAATGTGTTTAGTAGCATTGTTCACAACAGCCAAAAGGTAAAATAACCCAAACGCCCACCAGCAGATGAATGGATAATCAAATGGTGACATATCCATACAATGGAATACTATTCAGCCATAAAAAGGAGCAAAATACCGATTCATGCTACAACTTGGATGAATCTTGAAAATGTTATGCTAAGTGAAAGAAGCCAGACACAAAAGGTCACAAATATGATTACTCTTATATGATATATCCATAATAGGTAAATACATACAGACAGAAAGCAGATTAGTAGTTATCAGGGGATAAAGGGAAGGGAACATGGGGGACAATCACTTAATGAATACAAGGTGTTTTTATGAGATGATGAAAATATCTTGGAAATAGAAAGAGGTAGTGGTTGCACCACACTGTGAATGCACTAAATGCTGCTGAATTGTACATTTTAAAATAGTTGATCACTAGTGAAGTTTCTCACAATTACAGCGAAAGCCTTAGCAATATACAGGGCCCATCACAAATAACGCCCCTTTTTATTACAAAATCTTAAGCATGTAATTCTCAAACATAACAATATCACACTCACCCGGGCTGGTGTGGCTCAGTGAACTGAGCGCCGGCCTGCAAACCAAAGGGTCACCAGTTTGATTCCCACTCAGGACACATGCCTGGGTTGTGGGCCAGGTCCCCGGGGTGGGGCACGTGAGAGGCAACCACACATTGATATTTCTCTCCCTCTCTTTCTCTCACCCTTCCCCCTCTCTCTAAAAATAAATTTTAAAAAACTTAAAAAAAAACTATCACACTCAAGCACACTATATGACATTTTAGGTGAAATATTCAAATTAAAACTATAAATTAGTTCACCCATATTATTACCCTAATTACCACAGTCAAACAGGCATTACTTCTGCTAGACCCTATATGAAGACCTACAGACAAGTGGTAAAAATCTTGCAATAGTGCCTCCCATCAAAGAAGAGCAAATGGTGGCTCTGTTTTCTATAGAATCAAGGTCTGGTAGGAGAGGAGGATGATAACAGGGAAGATGAAGAAGTTGTGAAGACATTTCCCCTGTGTTTTTAAAAAAAGATTGCTGAAGACTAGGCCCTGGATCAGACTTTAACTTGATGAAGCTGGTATCTACCTTAAACAAATACCCTCAAGAACCTACATCGGAAGAAAGAAGTCTGAGAAGTGAAAGAAGGGTTTAAGGCTACGAAGATCCACTGACTCTAATTCTGGGTGCGAATTCCAATGGGCTCTAACTGAGCATGGTGGGCTGCCATCTGGGTCGGTGTTTTGGCTTCAAAGCCAAAGAGAATTTGAGGGGTATTCCCCTAACCCTCTTTTTACTGTAAGCTCTATTATTTTTATTGTACGAATTTTCAGGATATGATGTTTTTCAGGAATGCATACATCCCATTCTAGCAGAAAAGGCCTCTGATGAAAGATGTCAGCCTCCATAAATTAATTTACAAATACCATGCAATCCTGATAAAAATTCCTAATAGGGTTTTTCATAAATTTGACAAGCTAACTCTAAAATCCATCTGGAATAGAAAAAGCTCAATAATGGCCTAGAAATTCTGGGAAAAAAATAAGAACAAGTAGGTAAATATCTCCTTGTTAACTGCCTTTCTAGTTTTGCTGGATGAAGCAGGGACAGGGAGGGTGATGGGGAAGCAAAGGCTGAGTGAGTTGTTTGTTCTGAGGGACTAGTTAGACCACATCTGGATGTCTTGGCTGTAGGTCAATGTGACTATCTACTGAAGGAAGAATGGGTGGCTGAGGAACTTGGCACAACCCTAAGACCAATCATAGGTCAGCACAGAGATGATGGCCTTGACGAGCATCTATGCCCTCCTCAGGTCCAAAGCGAGTTCTGCAGAAGGGATTTGCTTTACCGGACACAAGACCTATAGTAACTAACCAATGTGACATTGCCACAGAAATGGACAAAATTATTTTATGGAACAGAATAATAATATCTAACACTTACACAACATTTACTATGTGCTCTGCAATGCTGTTAAGTGCTTTATAGATATTAATTAATTTTAACCCCACAACAACCTATGAGGTGGGTATGGAGAAGTTAACTAGCTTGCCCAAGGTCATAGCTATTAAGCGACGGGGAATACAGAGCAGAGAAACAAACCTAGATATATTAGGGAATTCAGTTTATGACAAAAGTGGAACTTCAAATCAGGAGGATAATGATGAACTAGTCAATAAATTGTGTTGGAGCAAATGACTACCCTTACAGAAAAAAATAAAGTTAGATCCTTACCTCTCACAATTCATAAAACTTGATTCCAGAAAAAGAGCTAAAATTTTAACTTCTATATAAGTTTTAGGTGAAAATATAAGAAAGTCTTCTTACATATGACATAAACTACAAAAAAATTGATAAAGATGACTATGTAAAAACTGAAATCTTCTACATGCTAAAAGATACCATAAATGAAATACAAGCAAGAGATGAAAATAAAATACTTCAACATTTCCAGAATATATTAAAACACTCCAACAAATGTAGAATAAGGAACTCCTGCAAATCAGTAAGAAAACTAAACATCTTAATAGGAAAATGGGTGAAAGACTGAATAGATAATTCACAGAAAAGAAATAAAGAAGAGCCAATAAACATAAAAGAAACTGAGACACCATTTTGTGCCATCTGCTTAGAAAAAATGTAAAAGGCTGATAACATCCATTGCTGGTAAGTCTGTGGAAAAACAGGTATTTCTCCTGACACTGCTCGCATTCTGGCTGTTTCAGAGGGGAATTTGGCACTGTTAACATTTCTTTTGTACATACCGTCCAACCCAGCAGAGAAATGTTAGCTGGCACATGGGCACTAAGGGCTATTTAGAAGAATTTTCATTGCAGCATTGTTGGTAACAGCAAGAAATTAGAAACAACCTAAATGTTAATCAGTAGGGAATGGCCAAACAAATCATGGGACAGCTATAAGACTTATAGCTGTAAGACTTATATGCTATAAGACTACTATGCAGCAGGTATATCTCAATATGTACTGATGAAGTACATCTCTAGGAACTGATGTCGAAGGATACCCAAGCAAGCTGTAGAACCACAGACACTAACACTGCAGCTGTATCTACTTATGTCTACCTCTGGGTATAAACACAGGAAAATGAAAGGTGTACATTAAACTGACAGCCAAGGTGACCTTCCTCAGAGGCAGATGAATGTTAGTAAAAGGTAATTTTTACTTTCTCTGTCTTGTTCTAATTTTTGGTCAATAGCATTAATTTTTTTAAAATATTAAAACAATTAAAACCTCCATTAAGTCAGCTATGCTATAGGAAAAAAAATGCTTTATACACTGAAGTACTCGATAAATCTTATCTTAAAACAAGGAGTCATCTCTTAAATGTAAAAAGTCAACTGAAAGGTTATTATATACTTTTGCCAGGGATGAACTGAATGACATAGAACACAAATAATACAGGTGACGGAAGTAAAATAGGCAAGGGGAAAAAGTCACCAATAGTGCAAGTTGGACTAAAAGTGAATGACAGCTAATTACAACAGCTACCGATTTTTGAGGGCCACCCAGGAGCAAGACAACATATCAGGTGCTCTGTACAAGCATCATCTCTAATTCTTACATCAACCTGTGACATAGTCCCATTTTTTAAATTAAGAAAATATGGCTCAGCTCTCCTGGATTGGGATAGGGATTAAGACTGGGGCTGGGGGAGCCCTTCTGGCCTGGACCCAAGTGTTCAGCTGCCCTTACTATACTCTGCATCCTTGAAGCATGCTCCCAAGCTGTCCTGTTCATCCAGACTGGCGTTCTCCTCCTCCTCCTCGCTCTCGGCTTTCCAGTATGCTGGCCGCTTGACGGGCCGCTTTCCTGGGGTGCGCTGGGAAGCAGGACTGCTAGTCACTGTGCCCAGCCCACTGCTGGAGCTTGTACTGCTTTGGTCCTGCCCCCTGTTCCACCAGGCCTGCAGGCTGGAGGTAGCTGGGGAGGACGATGAGGACTGCAGGTTGGCCATGCACAGCATGCCCTGGATGGCCTCCTGAGTGCTGGGAGAGGCAGGGGCCTCGCTGCAAGGGACAAAGGAGAAATGCTGAGGTAGTTTCTCTAGGTGTCAGGAGAAAAATAGTCAGGGAGAAGGGACAACAGCTGAGGGGTCAGGGTGAGAGGAAGAAGAGAATCATCCTAGGTGAAAAAACCATAAATCAAACTAAAGGATCCATATAGTAGCAAAGACTGTCTTCATGAAAAGGCCAGTCCTTCTTGCTTCAAGTCTCTCCAGAGACAGAAGCAAGATGGCAAAAAGAAGGGCACATCTCCCTCCCTACTTATTCATGCTGCATTCTTTCCTTAAAAAAAAAAAAAGGGCCCAGTCTCTTCTCCCTTGTCTCTTCCAGCCCCTCTTACAACTTCCTTGTGTCTATACAGTCACAAGTTGTCTATACAGTCTCTCTCTCTCAGACCTTAAATTTTTTAGGACAAATTTCAAGACTACTTTATTCCTTCAGTCCAAATGCCCTGGCTAATTCTTTGTCCCTTTAAATAATAGCTTGAGTCCTGGCCGGTGTGGCTCAGTTGGTTGGAGCATCGTCCCATTCACCAAAAGGTTGCAGGTTCGAATCCAGGTCAGGGCACATGCCTAGGTTGTGGGTTCAATCCCCAGTTGGGGACCCTAAGAGAGGGAACCAACAGATGCTTCCCTCTCACAACAATGTTTCTCTCTCTCTCAAAGCAATGAAAAAAACATGTCTTCAGGCAAGGCTAAATAAATAAATAAATAGCAGCTTGATAAATATCTGCTGACTGGCTGACTCAGCCCTTTGGGTGGGGGGTGGGGGTATGCTGTTTGATTGCCTTGGAAAGGGGAGATCAAAGCCAGTTACTCACGTGAGGGCAGCATAGTCAGGTCCCCCCACCTGCCTGCTGGCCTTGAGTAGATCAAGAATTCCACCAGCTCCACTCCCATTCCCAAGCTTGCCTTCGACCCCTTCTACCATGTCCTCATCTGTTGTATAGTCCTCCTGTGGGGGAAAGAGGATATCACCTCAGCTGCCCAGGGTTGGTCAGGTAAGGCCCCAATGCAGGGTTGACAGTCTTACTCCTGAAACTATTATCTTCTGAGCACCAAATATAGACTAAGCACTAAACAGAATACTCATTCTTTCATTTTAATTCCCACAGCATCTTTGTGAGGTGGGTCTTATAGGTCCCATTTTACAGATAAGGAAACTAAGGCTCAGTTAAGTAATTTGTGTTAAGATCACAATCAGATATTCCAAACTGGATACTCTTTCTGTTCATCACACTGCCTTTTCTTCTCTGTATTAATGACTTATAAAATATTTCAACTAAATTATAATATTCCATTTCTAAGTTCAGCAACACTTAGTACAGCCTTTCATTTAATAAATACCTTAGGCACTGAATGCACAGGATATCTTTTCCCCCAAGTAGAATGATAATCTGCCTTCTGTCTCTATAACCAGAATGAACAGAAGATTAGACACACACAGGGCAGGGTCCTACCTCAATGTCAAACTCAACTTCTCCTGGTTCACGGACTCGGTTGGGGTCAGAGCAAGG
Organism: Micronycteris hirsuta; assembly: GCA_004026765.1. Lineage (NCBI taxonomy): Eukaryota > Metazoa > Chordata > Mammalia > Chiroptera > Phyllostomidae > Micronycteris > Micronycteris hirsuta. Next base: position 22,595 of record PVJI01006793.1, on the reverse strand, counting down.
CTTCGCACGGGGCAGCTTTCGGGGAAATTCTAGAAAACAATGGAATGCACTTATCATGAAGCTAAGATTAGCATCTGAGCGAAAGACCCACGGGAAAGAAAATAAGACTATAATTTTCCTGAAAGTAATGACTACTGATAACTAATTTAAAGAGGTTAGGAATTAGCTTATAAATAAATCTCTAGCCCTGACTGGTGTGGCTCACTTGGCTGGGCATCATCCCACAAAGTGAGAGGCTGTCAGTTCAATTCCCAGTCAGGGCACATGCCTAGGTTGCGGGTTTGGCCCGGTTCAGGTCATGTGAGAGGCAACCGATCAATGTTTCTCTTTCACATCAATGTTTCTCTCCCTCTTTCTCCCTCCCTTCCCCTCTCTCTAAAACAAAATTAAGTTAAATTAAAATAAATAAATAAATCTCTAGAGCAAACGTTACATGGGGGCCCACAGAGCCGGTAAATCAGAATGTCAACAAGCTCAGGCCTAATGTCTGGAGTCTATCAAGGGGACCAAAAACAAATGTGAGGCAGGCAAGGCAGGAAAGAGAAAGAACAGGTACACACTTGGCCTTATTATCAGGGTTGTCTTCTCCTTTCCTAATCTTTCATCGATCTGCAGTTCATCATCTGAATCCAAGTCAAATTCATCCTCCATCACCTGCTCTGCCATTAGCCTAGCTTTGTCTTCCTTCCTTGCGATCTTGGCTCGCCGAGTCTTAGATAAGCTCTTTACCCTCTTGGTACTAGAGAGAAGGAGAAGAACATAAAAACAGTCACACTCATTATTGTTATGGTGGCAATTCTCTCCAAATTGATCTACAGATTCAATGCAATCCCTATCAAATTACAGCTCACTTTTTTATAGAAATTAATAAGCTAATACTAAAATGTATATGGGTACACAAAGGTCTCAACACAGCCAAAACAATTTGGAAAAAGAACAAAGTTGGAGGACTTATACTACTCAATTTCAAAATTTACTATAAAGCTACAGTAATTCAGGGAGTGTGACACAGACAGAAGGATAGACATGTATCAACAGAACTGTTCTGCAAGTCTAAAACTAAAACCTTACATTCACAGTCAATTGATTTCTGACAAAGGTGGCAAGACAATTCAGTTGGGAAAGGATGGTCTTTTCAACAAATAGTGCTGAGATAACTGGCTACCACAATGCAAAGAAACAAATGTGGATTCATACCTCACATCGTACACAAAAATTAACTCAGAATGGATCATAGGTCTAAATGAAAAAGCTAAAACTATAAAACTTGTAGAAGATATTGGAAAATATCTTTGTGACCTGGGATTACATAAAATTCAAAATATTTGTGCTTCAGAAGACACTATTAAGAAAACAAAAAGACAAGCCACAGAGTGGAAAGAAATATTTGCAAATCATTTATCTAGTGAAGTATCTATATCCATTACCTTTAAATAAGTCTTAGGACTCTCTAGTAAGACAAATAAACCAATTAAAAAGTGAGCAAAAGATTTGAGTAGACATTTCTCTAAAAATGATATTCAAATGATCAACAGTCACATGAAAAGACGCTCAACATCATTAGTTTTAAATAAAAATTAAGCCACAATGAGATAATAATTTACATCCACCAGAAAGGCTAAAATTCAAAAAGACAGAGAATAACAAGTATTAATTAGTATCTGGAAAAACTTGTAATTGCTGGTGGGAAATGTAAAATGATACAGACATTTTGGAATAAATTTTGGCAGTTTCTTAAAAAGTTAAAAATAGAGTTATCATATGACCCAAAATTTTACTTCTCAGTGAGAGACAAAAACGTCCACACAAAAATTTGTATGCAAATGCTCATAGCACTATTATTCACAATAGCCAAAAGTGGAATCAATATAAATGACCAACTAGTGAATAAACAAAATGTAGTATATCCATACAATGGAATACTTTTCAGGAATACAAAAGAAGCAATTAATGATACCTACTACCTCATGGAACCTAAAAAACACTATGCTAAATGAAAGAAGCCAGACACAAAAGACCACATATTGTGCGACTCCATTTATATGAAATGTCTAGAAAAGGCAAATGTATGCATACAGAAAATAGATTAGTGGTTGTTTGGGCCTGGAGAAGGGAACCAGGATTAACTATAACGGGTATAACGGATCTTTGGGGGTGACAGAAAAGTTTTAAAATTGGATTGTGGTGATGTTTGTACATTCTTTAAATTTATTAAAAGTCACTTACTAGTACACTTAAAATAGGTTAATTGTATGATATATAAATTATACCTCAAAAAAGCTGTTAAAATATACAAAGGAAGTGAAACTCAATAGTGCCTCAAATAATCCTGTTATACGTGGTAAACAATATTATTTAACCAGTACAAACTGCTAAAATAAACCTTATTGTTAAAAAGAAATACATTTTTCAATGGAATTCTACGCAGCAGAGAGAAAGAAGGAGCTTATACCTTTGCAACAGCATGGATGGAACTGGAGAGCATTATGCTAAGTGAAATAAGCCAGGCGGTGAGGGACAAATACCATATGATCTCACCTTTAACTGGAACATAACCAACAAAAGAAAAAAGCAAGAAAAACATAACCAGAGACATTGAAATTAAGAACAATCTAACAATAGCCAGAGGGGAGGGGGAAGGGGGCTATGGGGAGAAGGGTTTCAGGAACTACTATAGAGGACACATGGACAGAACCAAGGGAGAGGGTGGAAGAAGGGGAGGGACATGGGTTTGGAGGGGGGAGGGGAGGGGAGAGGATGCAGACAACTGTAATTGAACAATAAAGTAATTAAAAAAATAAAAAATAAATTAAAAAAATAAAAAAAGAAATACATTTTTGGTAAATTAGTATACTTGACATATTCCGCAAATAGTCATTTGGTTAACTAGCTCTCAGTGAATTGGCTCTCATTAAATTGGCCTATTTTCTACTTCCCAGAGTTCTTGGGAGGATTAAATGAGCTAATGCAGAGACTGACACATGGCAAGTGCCTAACGGTAGCTAATCTTTTATATAATTAAGTTCTTGGTGCCTCAGTTTCCATATTAGTAAAACAGAGGTCACAACACTGACCTTCAGGGTTGCTCTGAGGACTAAACAAAATAATGTATGTAAATAGCTAAGATAGAGTCTGATAAAGAGAAGATGCTCTGAAAATGGTAGCTATTTATGCCCTGATCTTTTTAACTTCTGGTTATGAAAAATGTCAAACATATAAAAGTATTGTATAACAAAACTCCCATGTACCTATCACCCAGTGAAGTTTCAGCAATTATCAACACAGCCAATCTTGTTTCATTTACACCTCAGTCCCCGCAAAACACTGGATTACTTTGGAGAAAAGCCCAGACATAATATCATCTGGTCTGTAAATATTTCTATACCGTGACTCTGTAGGTTCACTTAAAAGCCACCTCTGCAGCTTCAGGAAGTAATAGAAGCAGCACAAGAAAGACTGGTAGGGAAGGGGAAATGTCTCACTGTGTCCCCAGTAGCCATTACAGGCTGGACCCTCAGGGCTCTCAATTTTCTCTCCCCCAGAGACCAACCATTGGTTCTGGACAAAGGCAATGCTCACTAATCTTATTCTTTAGTAACAAGGCTCTCAAATTCAAAGGATAGTTCTACTGCTTTCAGGATCTGTCCTACTCTCACACTTTCTTTTCCCTTATTTCTCAGCCAGGTAGAACTGCTACACCTCACCCTTGGGATCTGAAGACAACCTTTTCCCACAAAAAGGCTATTAAGGTATCCTTGTTGCTTGAGCTCTCACAATGTTTATACTCTGTACTTGGCTCTTGACAGCTCCTGCCTGGTGTTCTGAGTGTCCAGATGATAACTCTTTTTTTTTTTTTTTTTAAATCTCTTGAAGGCTTTGGAGATTTTTTTTAAAGATTTTATTTATTTATTTTTAGAGAGAGGGGAAGGAGAAAGAGAGGGAGAGAAACAGCAATGTGTGGTTGCCTCTCACATGGCCCTCACTGGGGACCCAGCCTGCAACCCAGGCATGTGCCCTGACTGGGAATCAAACCGGGACTGCTTGGCTCCCAGCCCGCGCTCAATCCACTGAGCTACACCAGCCAGGCCAGATGACAACTCTTACTATCTTTTTCTGCCTGCCTTGTGTTTCAGGATTTTTTATGACCTAGTCAGCGTTCATATGCATACCATTATCACCACCATCATCACCTTACATCTTCAACCTCATCACTGTATTTAATAAGAGCTCCCATTAATCAAGCATTTACTATGTGGCAGGCCCTCTGATAAGCATTTCATATACACTATCTCATTTATTCTTCCAACAACCCTAAGTAAGTTTTATCTACAGAATAGATACAATGAGAACACTGAGGCAGACAGGTGAATTACCTTGCCGTCAGCGCACACGAATACATGTCAGAGCTGAGATTCAGACTCGGGATTGTCTGATTCCCAAGCCCATACTTTTTGTTGTGAACAGCTTTTATTCTTTTAGAAAATGTTCTGTTGCCCTGGCTGCTGTGGCTCAGTTGGTTGGCCATCGTCCGGCAAAGCAAAAGATCACCAGTTCGATACCCAGTCAGGGCACATGCCAGAGTTGTGGGGCTGGTCCCCAGTCAGGCACATACAAGAAGCAACCGATCGATGTTTCTCTCCCTCTTTCTCCCTCCCTTCCCCTCACTCTAAAAATAAATAAAAATCTTTTTTTAAAAAAGAAAATGTTCTGTTAAAAATTATTTTAGGAAGAGTAATACATGATCCTTGTCCAAAATTCAAATACCACTGAAGTATAAATTTCCTCCACTGCCTCCCCTATCCTACTTTCCAGAGGTAATTACTATTACAAGTTTGGTTGACAAGTATAAAGTAATATATATATTTATTTGTGTGAATGTGTATAATTATATATGGAAGGTAATCACTGACATTGGTGATCCATGAGGAGGGGAACTGTGGAACAGAGAAGAGAGCAAAATTTTTCACTATATATTCTTTCATGGTTTTTGAATTTTAAACTGTGTAAATTAAATTTTAAAATGCTTTGAAATAGTTAAATTAAAAATAAAGGGAAAAACTGTATATTGCTGTTATATACAAGCATACATGTGCACATATGCATTTTTTAAAAATTAAAATGGAACTATCCCTATATATTATTTTATAAACTGACTTAATCACTTAAGAATTTATCTTGATCTCTCCATGTCAATAATTAAACTAATTCCTTTTTAACGGCTGCATGGTATTCTATTCTAGATGCACTATAATTTATTTATCCTACCTTTATTGACGAACATTTCCAATTACTTACTATTATAAACAAAGATGTGAACATTTCTCTTTATACCCCTGTGCAAGTATTTCTGCAAAATAAATTCCTAAAAATTGAATAGCAAAAGGCATATAAAAACACTAATGCTCTTAACCAGTATGCTGTCCTACCTGTTATATCTGCCAGCAGTTCTGACTTGCTGAAATTTCTAGATCTTATACGAGATTTTTCTGAGGATTACCAGTTAGATTCCAGACTTCTCCCCTACCCACCCACAAACACACGATGGTTCTCTGAACCAAGCAATGATACCCGATAATATCTGGGTATTTCCCTAAGTGTAGTCCCTCCCCAACCCTTGTTCCAGTCCCAGATCCCAATTCCATGCCCTGTGTCAGTGGCATGTTGCCACCAACAGTCCCACTATCTCTCATTCTTCCCACCTCACCTGCCATTAGACATCAATAGGGCCAGTGGGCCCTCATTCCCATCAACGTCCACGTCTGGCGAGTCATCATCTGAATCATTCAAGCAGGCACCAGTGATGTTGAACTGCAGAAGGAAGAGGCTCAGTTGTCACCTGTCTGGGTCTCCCATGTGAATCAGGACAGCCAGTTCCCTATGGTTTCACTGGTTTATTTCACTGTCAAAACCACCTAAACAAAAGTTTCTGCTACATTGTCCCACCCACCACCCCCCATCCCCACCCCAAATGATCATAGGAGTAGGAAGCTGAGAATGTATGGCTGGCTGCGGGGGGACCCTATCCATCTTATAAAACATGTTCCCTAAAAAGAGGGAGGAGCACTTTCACATGCCCATAGAAGGCACCACAGCCTTGAGGCAACGTAGAGCCCTGGAGGACAGCTTTTCTCAAGGACCTTTTTAAGACTCCAACCTGGCACTAATATCACATGTTCTCGAATGCCACTCCCATACCACCATTTCAAGATTCAGCTCATGTCACATTTTCTGAGAAGAGCTACTGACCATTGCCCCTACCCAGACAGAATCATCCCCTCTGTGTCTCAGGGTCCCACATACACCCCTGATTGTGGCATCCATAACACTTCATTGCACTCACTGGTTTTGATGTCTATCTTCCCCACTAGCCTGTCAGCCTCTTATGAGTTACATCTACAGCACCTGTCACAGTGCCCGGCATACACAAGGTCTCAGTAAACGCCTGCTACATGAGTGGGACTGGTAGCCAAACATCAGGGGCCCCAAGGGAGGTGGGAGAACAGAATAGCCTGTCCTTTTGATACCCTGCTCTTTCAAGGGATCCAAAAGGGTTGGGCTGAACCCATGGGCCAGCACCCACCTTTGCTTTCGGGGAAGAGCCTGTCTTCAGTGCCTGATGAGTGTGTATGTCCATGAGATTATAGATGAGTTGGCCAGAAGGCCCCAAGGCTGAGCTCTCCTTGCCCTTTTGCTCTGCCTTCTTGAAGAGTTCCTTGGGCTTCAGGCCTTTCTTCTCTGAATCACTTTTTGAGGGCAGTGACAGCCTGGACATGGCTACTGAAGTGGAATGGGTTGGCCTGCTTAAGGGAATGGAGCCGGCTGGGGAGATCCTCTGCATCCCAAAGATATTGCTCATCTGCCCAACCTTCTGTTGGAAGATACCCTACAGGAGCGTTAGTACACAAGGAGCTTAGAGCGTACTCAAGGGTTCTCTCTGCTCACAGCAGAGCTCTATTCATGGCACTGGCAGTACTGCCGTGGAAGTGGCTTGCAGATGCTCCACATAGGCACACCCTAGTTTTTGCACAATGAGTCATCAAGAATTTACTGGGTGGCACTTCTTTACCCAGCCACTGACAAATACGGAGAAGATGAGCAGAGGGAAAGCCCAGCATGACTGTCAAAACTGAGAGAAAAGGCTCCAAGAGCAGCTGACATGAGACAAAATAACTGAGTACTACACTATGTGGTTCCAACTCTAAGGACTGAAGAATTTGAGAGAAATAGAGAGGTTCTGGTCTTAATTCTGCTACTAGCTACCCCTGTGGCCTCAGAAAAGTGACCTAACTACTCTGGGGCTCTGTTGACTCAGCTGCAAAATTAAAAAATTAGACTAGAAAGGTGGTTTTCAAAGATGTTCTGTGGCTCCTTTGAGCTTCTTGGGAGGAGCCACGGGAACAGGAGGGAGGGGGGAGGCAAACAAGAGAAGTAAGTGGAGCTCTAAGCCTATTGCCTTCATCTTATTCATAGCAGAGCTGAATAAGCACTGACTGGTTATGTACATTGGACTTCCACGTAAAATCTTATTTGAAAAAAAGGATTCCGTTGCTTTAAAATATTTGAGAGCCAATAGATCAGATATGGCCCATCACTAAGTCCCCTTCCAAGTAGCCCAAAGTTCTATGTATACAAAATTGGTTGAAGTGAGAAGAGAAGGGAAGGGTAGGCCTTTTAATTAAACCTGAAGGATTCTGACAAATAGGAGTGTAGGAAAACGAGGTCGGAGGCAGACAGTGAAAGCTATGCTGTGGGCAGTGAAACGTGCTGTAAGCAGTACAGCTGGAAGCCCAACTTCCCAGTAGCTCACTCTGACCACCCTCCGCATGGATTTAGTGCTAAATGGAACTTTATAGGTTCTGAGCTAAAGGAAAATTTAAACTTCCTGAAGTCCGATTCTCCTCTGGTGCCTCTGCTGCTTCACCAGCCCAGACTGAGTTCTCTCTTTGCTGCAAAGTCTATTAATAACAACGGTTCACATTTATTCAGTCCGTACTCTGCCAGGCACTGTGCAAGGGGCTCTACATTCATCGGTTTTTAGTTCTAACAAAACTCTGAAAAAGTGGAGTTATCCCCACTTTACAGATAAGGCTACTGAGGCTCTGAAAGGCTTGCAAGTGACAGAGCAGGAAATAGAACCCACATTTCTCTGAGTCTCTTACCACTACACCTTACTGCCTCATGGTTTATGCCACCTGCTGGAACCTGGCTTTGTAATCATCTTCAACCCAGGGACTGTCATTTTGTACAATGCAGAGACTGAGTCACAATGTTAATAACGACAACTAACAACAACTACTACTACGACCTCCACCACCCACCACCACCAGGACACACCATCAGAATTTATTGAGCACCTACTGTGTGCCAAGTACTATACTTAATGCTCAAACTGTATTACCTTATTTAATCCTTTTAACAACCCCTGAATACGTACAATTATCCCCACTTTAGAGATGAGGAAATGAGGCTTAGACAGGTTAACTTTGCCCAGCACCCCTTCCAGACTGTGCGTTCCTTGTGGGCAGGCACCGTATTATGTACCCTAAGCACCTAGCCCAATGTGCAGCACACTCAAGGCACATAATAGAATTACCTGAATGAACAAACAGAGTCCCTGGTGGGACCTTCCCAACCCTTCCCCTAAGCTCTTACGCCAACTGCGGAGGCCTGACCTTGCCACTTGAGTCTCGATCCCTTCCCAAATGCCTCCCCTGCTCCCGTGTTTCTTACTTCCACCAGGCGGATCTCCCTGGCCAGATCTTTAATGAGCTGTACAGTCCGCACTGTGTCCGGGATCTCATCCTCATGGTCTGGAAGAGCCTGTCAAACAAAAAGCATGAGGAATAGACCCACATACAAATGAACAGCTGATTTTTGACAAAGGTACCAAGGCAATGGAAAAAGGGTAGTAACAAATAGTGCTAGACCAATTAGATAACCATATGCCCCAAAAGAACTTCTATCCATATCTTGCACCGCACACACAGACATACATACAAATTCAAAATGGATCATAGACATAAATATACCATCAAAAACTATAAACCATTTAGAAGAAAGCAGAGAAGATCTTTATGACCTTGAGATAGGTAAAGATTTCTTAGGATACCAAAAGTATGAACCATAAAAGAAAAAAATATATAAACTAGACTTAAAAAAAGAACAATTTCTCTTGGAAATACACTGTTAAGACAAACCACAAACACAGAGAAAATATTTGCAAGACATATATCTGATGAAGGACAGTGTCAAAGACACGCGAGGGACTCAGGTGAAGGCTTGGGCCACATCCCTCAAAAGTCGAGGACCTAAGGGAGATCTCTGGGGACATCCCAGCCTCTACTACACTTGTGAGGACAGAACTCAGTGCTGAGTAGCTACCGGCCCACAGCTAGCTCAACAGCAACCCAGAGAGAGAACTGTGGGTTGTCTCTCTTAATTCATTTGCAATCTTTTTGAATTCTTCAGATCTGCATGTTTACGTAGCCAGATCTCGCAAGCTGTTCCTTTGGGATGTCTTCTGCCAGTTTTCACTTCACTTCCCTATCCAGAGGATTGATAAAAATTCCTCAGTACTTACTCCTTGCTTCCCATGATTTCATTCTTTTTATTCCTTTAATTCTTTTAATCCATCTGGAATTTATTTTGGTGGCTGGGCAAGGGTTGGCGCCTAGAGGCCAAGTGACCCAGCTGGATAACCCTAACAGCCACCTCCTCCCAGCCCGGAGGCTCTGGAAAGGTGAGGAAGCAGGTGCCTCTCATGGAAGTCACCTGCACTTCACAAAAGACTTCTTCCATAAGCATGAGCCCCTCAGATCTGTGTCCTACTTTCTACCAGCTTCCTTTGGCCACACTATATGGGGCCATCCCTTGGTCCCTGGGCCACCCTGACCCAAGGCATGAGTGCTTAGGACCCATCCACTTCCCTCCCCTTTGGTGTTTCTGGGACAGAGTTACTCTAAGGTTCACTTCATGGTGAAGGGGAGGGATGTCAGAGATGAAAGTCAAGATAGCCACACCTGAGGGATGAAAAGAAACAGAATCACAGGCTAAGGCCCAGGCACAGACGAGCCTAGGGAGCAAGAGAAGGTACAACATATGAAGTCCAGGGACATCTGGGGGGAAGACTAGCAACAGAAAATGGGGAGATTGTGCAAGTCAATCCTGCAGTGGCTAAAGGTCTTCTTAGGTCACTATATGCAGGGGAAGAAGTCTATAAAAAGTATCAGAAGGATAAAGAAATATGTTGATATATCTTCTATTTTTTGCATTTCTTAAAATAGCTTTTTTTAAAAGTCAACATTTTGAGTAAACAATCCAGTCACATAATTCAAAAATCAAACAATATATAAAGATATATATTGAAAAGCCTCATCAGCCCCTTCAGGCCATCAGCTCCATTAGGCCACCCCTATATGTTATTTTTATTAGTTTCTTCTGCATCCTTCCAGACTGTGTCTTCAGGAAAATACAAGCGCAAATATAATTGTAGTATATAAAGTAGCACACTATACACAGGGTTCTATACCTCTACTTGACAGATTCTGGAGATCTTTCCAAATCAGTACACAGAGAGCTTTCTTAATCTCTTTTATAGCTGTTTAGTATTCAACTGGATAGATGGATATTGATATATCCCTAAAGAGCCATTTTGGCAATATGCATCAAGAGTCTTACATTTTTTTTCATATACTTTGAGGCAGTAATTGCTCTTCTAGGAATCTATCCTGAAGAAACAATCAAGAGATGAGGGACAAAGACTAATGCAGACACATACTCACTGCACAATTTTCTATTAACTATCCCCCAAATGAATGAATAAATAAAAAGAAAGCAACAATAAACAAGTGGTTAAGTAAGGATGGTACATCCCTGACAAAGAATATCCTGTAACTATTAAATGTTTATGGAGAACTTCAGTGACACAGGGAAATTAAGAAAAACCCATCAATTCAAATACAAAATTGTATGTACAGTGTAACAGCAATTACATTTTTTAAATGCACATAAGAAAGATTAGAAGAAAATATACCCAAATGTTAATGTTAATTCCCTCTGGGTATTAAAATTACAAGTAGTATTTTTCCTTCTTTATATTCTTCTGTATTTTTCTAATTCTCTAGAGTAAGCATGTGTTGCTTTTTTATAATCAGAAAGAAACATTTAATAACATAATCCAAAGAGTCCTAGCCCAGTCCTCTATTCTAGCGCCAGGAGCCCACAAGCCTCCCTGGTCTTTTCTGCCTTCCAAAGCATCTACACAAGGCCTGTCCCTATGGAGCGCAGAACTCTAGAGGAGGTAGAGAGATATGTATACTTACTTCTTTCTTTGTCCAGGCTCTAAAGGCCAAATTCAGGGCTTTGCCACCATGGACCAGGTAGGAGGCAGGGTGTCTCCTGTTCTCTCGTAAACCTGGAGGGTGAAAGAGGAAGGCAGAGTATGAACAAAGCCATGCAGGGAAGTGAAAGGCTTGTTACTTTTTTCAGGCAACCAGAGAAAATGCTCAAGGTTCTGAACACAACTCTAGCTCTCAGTTCTTATAATAGTGTTCATTTAATGAGTACCTACTATGTGTCAGGCATTTGACATCTTTATATCCCACCCTGTGTGCCAAGTATCACTATCTTCATTTTACAGCTCAGGACGCTGAGGCTCAGACAGGCAAAGAGACTTGACCAAGGGTATACACCTAGTAAAGTGTCAAAGTCAATACTGAAACCATGTCTGTCTGAGTCCAAGGCCTGTGCTTCTCTCACCACACTTGGGTTTCAAAAGGCAACACTCTGCAGACAACTGTAATTGAACAACAATAAAGTAAAAAAAAAAAAAAAAAAGCAACACTCAAGAGGACCTTGAATGCCATCTACACAGATCTGAAGGGCCGTTAACGCTCTTGTTCTGAGTTACTCCAGGAGGAGGGTATGACAAACAGTCAGATTTAGGCTCAATAAAGAATTTTCTATTGAACCGAGCTGTTCAGAACAAGTAATAAGCAGTTAGTCATCTACCCTCCAACTGAAAACTTAAGTGACAGCCAGTCTAGGTGGTAGAAGAGGGTCTCGAGGTATTAGGTAAGAAACTTGTCTCTGAGGTTCTTTATAACTCTGAGATACTGATTCCTCCTGGTCAAGTCACCTTGAAGAATCTCAGGTCTGATCAAGGGAACCACTCTATCTCAGAGCAGAACGGGTAAGAGGAAAGCCAGCAGGTGAGCTTCCACTGGGCCGACACCCAGAACCAACACAATGATGCCAGGATGATCAGGACTGGGCCTTGTCCCCATGAGAAGCAGACTTTCTAAGGAAACTGGAGCTACCTAGACTGAGTTTCTTACTTGAATTGGTAGGAAATAGGGATAATTTCACTATTATCCAATTTTCTTAGCCACTTTTGCTAAGTAAAAAAGTTAAATCCAGCCCTAATTAGTGTAGCTCAGTGGGTTGAGCATCATCCTGCAAACTGAAAGGTTACTGGTTCAATTCCCGGTCAGAGCACATGCCTGGGTGACCAGCCAGGCCCTCAGTTAAGGGTGTGTGAAGGGCAGCCTATTGCTGTTTCTCTCCCTCTCTTTCTCCCTCCCTTCCCCTTTCTCTAAAAATAAATAAAAATCTTTTTGAAAAGTTAAATCCATGTTTTACCCTACATTATGCTAAGTAAAAAAGCCAATCACAAAAGATCATACACCGTGTGGATCTAGTTCTATAGCATTCTTGAAATAACAAAATTATAAAGATGGAAAACAGACCAGTGGTTTCCAGAAGTTATGGACAGTACAGGGGAACAGAGTGGGTGAGACTACAAATGGTAGAACCAGGAAGGTCTCTGTGGTAACGGAAGAGTACCGTATCTTGACTGAGGTGATAGTCACATGCACAGACATGCACACACCCATGCTCAGGGATCAAGGTGAAAGGGAGAGTTAGCAATGGGGTTCATACCGCGAAAGATGTCCAGGATGTGCTTTCCCACATACCAACAGATAGTTTCAAAGTTGGGGAACTTGAAGAGGTCTGCTGTGCTCAGCCGCTTTTCAATCTCATAAGCTCTGGAGGAAGTAGGCACAACAACAGTGATAAGGCTCCCCTTTACTGAGCACCTACTATGTATGAGCTATTGTTCTGAATGTTTTGTATGCGTTATCTCTAATCCTCACAACTACCCTGTATGACCCTACTTTATGGCTTACAAAACTTGTGCGCAAAGGTTCTGTGACATGCCCGAAGTGAAGAAGAGGTACTCATCCTCATACTGAACAGCTCCAGGAACCAGTATCCATTCCTTTCTGATCATCTTGTCTCCCTCGATGCTGCAGTCTACATTGTACAGGAGAACCCAAGGATTCTAGCAATTGGGAATGGCCAACTTGGGGTCGCCATGGCCTCAGGACTCACTTGAGCTGCATTTCGATGTTAAGGCTGTGTAAGAAGTTTCCTCCAAAGGCAAGGCAGTCCACAGGGGTCAGCACAGCATGGATCCATCCTGCCATGCAACAAGGCAAAATGAGAGCCGGAAGACATCTCCACTACCCACTCCACTCAAACACAACTCCTTAGAGCAGTCAGCATGGCAATGACTCAGAACATTCTGAGTTCCTCTGATTTAGAACATTTTAGGTCCCTCCATTCTCCCAATACCCATCCTGGCAAAGTCTGCCATCACTATAACCCTGAACTGGAACAATCTATGGGGTTGATAAACTCCTACTTCCTTCCTCACCACTTCAAAATCTCTTTGTTGCCTTACCATCCTCTCCCTTATCTCTAAGAAGGGCATCACCTCCTTGCCATGACTACCCTTTCTCACTCTGCCCTAGATCAAACAGAGTTACTGTGTTGGACAGATCTGGGTTCAAATTCTGCCATTTCTAGCTGAATGTCCACAGGCTGGTTGTGAAGCACGCACCTAAGCTGGAACTCTATTCTCCTTGTCCTTAACCCTATACTACTTTCTGGAACCTTCTGATTTTTCTCCTTAAATCTCTCTCATATTCACCTGCCCTTCTCTATCCATCCATCCTACCAATGCTGTAGTTAGACACCTTATCATCTCTCACCTAGGCTACTTACAACAGCTTCCAAACTGGCTCCTCCACGCCAACAATCTTAAGGCGTGCTCCAGGGAGCCCTGAGGGTCTGTGAGGCTCAGAGCATATCCAAGGTCAGAACTACGCTCATGATAATACTAAAGTGTGATCTGTCTTTTCACCCTCATTCTCCCACAAGTGTACAGTGGAATTTTCCAGAGGGTATATGACATGATATTACAATGCGCAGAAGCAGATTTCAGGATCCAGTTGTTTAAATGTTTTTGCAAACATTACAAATATTTGCAAAAATGTAAATATCAACCTTCTCACTAAACTTTTTGGGGTTGAAAATAGTTATTTTTCATAAAAATTGTTACACTAATATGTAATGAGCTTATCATTAAGATCGCTCAATGATTAAGAAATACTTTTAAATTTTCTGTTTAATTTATAATATAGTAAATATTAATATAAACCAAAAAGTAAAAGCTCTTTTGGGTTCTCAATCATATTTAAGAATATAAAGAGGTCCTGAGCCCAAAGTGTTTGCAAACCACTACTCTACACCAATCGCAACCTCTGAAGTCTATCTTTCACATCCCAAAGCAAAGTAACAGGTCTAAAATACATATCTGTCCACATCATCCCCTGCTCAAAACTCTTCAGTGAAATGTCCACCTACAGAAGAATTAATAAACTGCCCTATACTCATGAAATTGAACACTGGAAAGCAAGTAAAATGAATGAACTTCAGCTACATGATTCAACATGGCTCTCACAACCACAATGTTCAGGGCAAAAAGCAAGTTGAAAAGAATATATCTCAAATATGATGATTCCATTTATATCATATTCAAAAATATGTAAAACTATATGATATACTGCTTAATGAGGCTCCCTATATAATAAAGAAATCAAAATTCATAAGAATGATAATTAGCAACTTCAGGACAATGGCTAGCTCTGAGAAGGAAAAATGGGAATGTAACTGAGGAAAGGTATACAGAAGGCTGCAAATATATTTGTAATAATTTATATTTTAGTTAAGTTAAAACACACAAAAATGTTCATCATATTATTCTTCATATCTTTTGGTACATTTGAAATATTTCATTAAAAATTAAATAAAACAAACTTTTAAAGGTCTCTAGTCACTTCTAGGGTAAGTTCAACCTGCCTACCTTTTCAACTTCATCTGCTCCTAGCCCTTGATCTTTAGGGTCCAGTACCCATAAACTGTACCACACAGCCTTGCTTTGTTTCCTTATGCCTTTCCTTATGTCTAAGATGTCTTTCCTATCTTTCTTTCCTTGGTCAGTCACTGCTTACACTTCAGGTATCACATTTCTGAGATTTTAACAAACTGCTGGCTAGACTAAGTGTTCTTCTCTGTGCTCCCAAAAGTTCTGGTGAATACCTCTATTATGGCTATGAGAATATTATGCTGAAATGGCCTATTGAACGTTTGTCCCTAGCACCAAGCTGAATGCTGGGGCAGACAGCAGATACTCAACTCTTGTGGAACTAAGTAGATTGCACCAATTTGTAAAAATTTCTCCCAAGATGAAAATTAATCCAACTCAAATCTCTAATAAGGAAATTCAATTTACCAATGAGTTACCAAGTGCTCAGTATAGAAAAAGCATTATGCCTGGGAATAGAAAACTATAAAAGAGAAGAGCAGATGAATATAGGGACAGTGGGGGTGACCTGCCTCACCATATAGTAAACATTCTACAAAACCAATGTAACCAAATCAATATGATGTTGGTATGTAAAACTGCTTCAATGAACAATTACAACATGCTTGAAACAAACATAAAAGAAATGGAAAGAAGTTATAAATAAGAAACATGGAAATATTGGAACTGAAAAATACTAAATATGAAATAAATAAGAGCAATGAAAGAGCTCAACAGCACAATGGAGACAATTAAGAAAAGAATCAGAGAACTTGAAAATAGAACAATAGAAAGTACCTAATATGAATAAGAGAGAGGAAACAGACTGACAGAAAGATAAACTCAGGGACCTTGGACTACAACAAAATAGGTAACATTCATATAATCAGAGACCCAGAAGAAGAGAAGTTAGAGTGTCAGTTTGAAAAAGTATTTAAAGAAATAATGGCAAAAGATATAAACCTATACATTCAAGAAACTCAGTGACTATATTTTGTTTGCTTTTTTCTTTTGTTGATTATGTTCCAGTTAAAGGTAAGATCATATGGTATTTGTCCCTCACTGCCTGGCTTACTTCACTTAGCATAATGCTCTCCAGTTCCATCCATGTTGTCGCAAAGGGTATAAGCTCCTTCTTTCTCTCTGCTGCGTAGTACTCCATTGTGTAAATGTACCATTGTTTTCTGATCCACTCATTTACTGATGGGCACTTAGGTTGCTTCCGGCACTGGGCTATTGTAAATTGTGCTGCTATGAACATCGAGGTGCATAGGTTCTTTTGGATTGGTGTTTCAGGGCTCTTAGGGTATCAGGGCTCTTACGGTATAATCCCAGCAATGGAATTGCTGGGTCAAAAGGCAGTTCCATTTTTAGTTTTCTGAGGAAATTCCACACCAGAGACATTGAAATTAAGAACAATCTAACAATAACCAGAGGGGAGGGGGAAGGGGACAATGGGGAGAAGGGTTTTCAGGAACTACTATAAAGGACACATGGATAAAACCAAGGAGGAGGGTGGAAGCAAGGGACAGAGGTGGGTTTGACTGGGATGGGGGGATTCCTGGGGGAAAAATGCAGACAACTGTAATTGAACAACAAAAATAATTTAAAAAAAGACTCCCAGCAAAGATGGAGGCGTAGGAGACACACTGTGCCTCCTCGCACAACCAAAAGAGGAAAAACAATTAAAAAAAAAAACAGCCAGGTCTGACAAAAAACTGAACTGAGTAGAAGTCCGACAACCAAGGAGTTAAAAAAGACATGTTCATCCACACCAGTAAGCAGGGCGGAGCTGGGTGGTGAGCACCAGGCAAGACGTGGTATGTGGAGCGGTACTGGCAACGCTCCAGCTGCCGGGAGTGGCCCATGGCGGGCGCGCCTGGCCAAAACGCAGCAGGCGCACTCAGAGAAACCGGGGCTGAGACGGGTGGACTGGGTGGTCCCTCATTCGTGCGCAGAAAAACCGGGAGGAAAGGCTGGGGAGTGGAACAGACTGCGTGGCCCACCAACGCAGGGAAATAAAGCCTCAAATCACCAATTGAATACACCTGTGGGGGTGGAGGTGGCAGTGGGAGGGACTCCCGGCCTCACAGGAGAGTTCGTTGGGGACACCCACAGGGACTTGGAACTGTGCAGGCCCGTCCACTCACCCCGGAGCCAGCAAGGAGGGGATCAACTTGCTTGTGGGTAGCTGGGGAAGTGCGGAGAACAGAGCAAGCGCCATTGTTCTCTCAGGCCCCGCCCCCACAGACAGCGTCACAACACAACGACGTGGGTTGTCCACTCTGGTGAACACCTAAGGCTCTGCCCCTTAAAGTAACAGGCACACTGAGAAAAAAAAATGGCCCAAATGAAAGAACACATCAAAGCTCCAGAAAAAATACAACTAAGTGACGAAGAGAAAGCCAGCCTATCAGATGCACAGTTCAAAGCACTGGTAATCAGGATGCTCACAGGATTCAAAGAAAAATTGTCGCAATTACTTGAACAAATGAGAAGGGATGAGAAGGAAACTGGGACTCAAATCAACGGAGTGGACCAGCACAAAGAAAAAAACATCCAACCAGAAAAGAATGAAGAAACAAGAATTCAAAAAACTGAGGAGAGGCTTAGGAGCCTCCAGGACATCTTTAAACGTCCCAACATCCGAGTCATAGGGGTGCCAGAAGGAGAAGAGGAAGACCAAGGGATTGAAAACTTATTGGAACAAATAATGAAGGAGAACTTCCCCAAGCTGGTGAAGGAAATAGATTTTCAGGAAGTCCAGGAAGCTCAGAGAGTCCCAAAGAAGTTGGACCCAAAGAGGAACACACCAAGACACATCATCATTACATTACCCAAGATTAAAAATAAGGAGAGAATCTTAGAAGCAGCAAGAGAAAAGGAGACAGTTACCTACAAAGGAATTCCCATAAGACTGTCAGCTGATTTCTCAAAAGAGACTTTGCAGGCAAGAAGGGTCTGGAGAGAAGTATTCCAAGTCATGAAAGGCAAGGACCTACATCCAAGAATACTCTATCCAGCAAAGCTATCATTTAGAATGGAATGGCAGATAAAGTGCTTCTCAGATAAGGTCAAGTTCAAGGAGTTTATCAACACCCAGCCTTTATTATATGAAATGTTAAAGGGATTTATATAAGGCATGGAGGGATATCAACAGGGGAGTGGTAGGGGGAGAGAGGGGGAAAAGGTGCAGAGAATAAGTAGCATAAATGGTAGGTAGAAAACAGACAGGGGGAGGTTAAAAATAATATAGGAAATGTAGAAGACAAAGAACTTATGTGTATAACCTATGGACAAAAACTAAAGGGTGGGAGTGGGGGGTGGAGGGGAAAAAAGAGGGGGAATGGGACAACTGTAATAGCATAATCAATAAAATATATTAAAATAAATAATTTTTAAAAAACTCAGTGAATACATATTGTATAAATCCAAAGAAATCCATGTCATACATTGCTGAAAACTTTTTAAATAGTAGAAAGTATCAAGAAATGACCCTCGTGGGGGAAAAAAACAACTTGAATGAGAGTTAAATGACAGTTGAAATCTCATCAGAAACCACGGAGGCCAGGAGGATGCAGCACAACATTCTTTAAGCACTAAAAGTAAAGAGCCATCAACTACGAATTCTATAGCCAGCAAAAATATTCTTCAGGAATGAAAGGAAAATCAAGACATTAACAGATAAAGAAAAACTAAGAGAATCTGTCGCCAGCAGACCTACCCTGACTATAAACAGAGAGGAAATGATCAAAGAAGGAATCTTAGAATACCAGGAAGGAAGGAAGAACAAGAGAGTGAAAAATATAGGTAAATAAAACAGACTTTCCTTCCCTTGGGTATTCCAAATTATGTTTGACAGTTGAAACAAAAATTAAAACACCATGTTATATGGTTCTCAATGTATGCAGAGGAAATATTTAAGACAAATACATTAGAAATGGGAAGGGTAAAGGGATGTGAACAGAGGTAAGGTTTCAACTCTTGCCTCCAGCTGGTTAAATGTCAATTAAAATGGCAATACCTGTAGACTGCGATAAGATAGATAGATACAATACTAGAGTAACCACTAAGAAGCCTATACAAAAACTGAAGCTAAAAATTCATATAGAAATTCAATGCGCCCAGAATAGCAATAATAAGCTTGAAGAAAAAAGCAAAGTTGGAGGGCTAACACTTCCTGATTTCAAAACTTACTAAAAAGGTACAGTAATTGAGACTCTGTGATACGGTCATAAGGACAGATATATAGAAAAATGGAATAGAATTCAAAGTCCAGAAATAAACTAATGTACCTATGGTTATTTGATTTTTCACAAAGATATCAAGTAATTCAATAGGGAAAGAACAGTCTTTTCAAGCGGTTCTGGGACGAATGGACATCCACATATCGAATTATGAAATTGGACACTTGCCTCATATCATATACAAAAATTAGCTTAAAATGGATGAAAGATCTAAAGAACTAAAACTATAAAACTTTCAGAAGAAAACACAGGTATAAATCTTCACGAGTCCAAATTAGGCAATGGTCTCTTAAATATGACACCGAAAGCACAAGCAAAAAAACAAAAAAATAGATAAACTGGACTTTTGACCAATATCAAGAACAATATCAATGAAATAAAAAGACAACAATCAGAATGAGAGAAAAATATTTGCAAATCATATATCTGATAAAAGTCTAACATCCAAAATATATACAGAATATTTATAATAAAAAGATTACCAAAAAACTGGGCAAAGCTTTTGAATAGACATTTCTCAAAAAATATATATACAGCCCTGGCTGGTGTAGCTCAGTGGATTGAGCGCGGGCTGGGAACCAGACGGTCCTGGTTCGATTCCCAGTCAGGGCACATGCCTGGGTTGCGGGCCAGGTCCCCAGTGAGGGCCATGTGAGAGGCAACCATACATTGCTGTTTCTCTCCCTCTCTGTCTCCCTCCCTTCTTCTCTCTCTGAAAATAAATAAAATCTTTAAAAAAAATTAAAAAAATATATATATATATACAAACATCTAATAAGCACATGGAAAGATGCTCAACATCAATGGTCCTTAGGGAAACACAAAATCTCAAGGACATACCACTTCACATCCACTAGAAAGGCTAGGGTCATAAAGACAGACAAGGACAAGTGCCGGGAGGATGTGAAAAAATTGAGAACCTCATAAATGGCTGGCCGGAATGCAAAATAATGCAGCTGCCTTAGAAATGTGTTTGGCAGTTCTTTCAAGGAGTTAAACATAGAGTTACCATGGGATTCACAAAACCTCTCCTAGGTACATACCCAAGAGAACTGAAAATATATGTCAACACAATAATTTGTGCATGAATATTCATAGCAGCATTATTCAAAATAGCCAAAGAGTAAAAACAATCCAAAGAACTATAAAATGATGACTGAATAAACAAAATAGGGTATATCCACACAATGGACTCTTATTCATGCATTTAAAGAATGAAGTACTGATATGTGCTATAACATGAATGAACCTTGAGAACAGTATGCTGAGCCCTGACTGGTGTGGCTCAGTGGGTTGGGCATCACCCCGCAAATGGAAAGGCCCTGGTTCGGTTCCCAATCAGGGCACATTCCTGGGTTGCAGGCCAGGTTCCCAGTTGGGGGAGGGTGAGAGGCAACTGATCAATGTTTCTCTCTCTCTGTTTCTACCCCCTTCCTCTCTAAAAATAAATATATTAAAAAAAAACAAGAAAAGGAAATAGCATGCTGAGTGAAAGAAGCCAGATACGAAAGTCCACCTATTGCAGGACTCCATTTACATGAAATATTCAAAATAGGCAAATACACACACAGTACAAAAGTGGTTGACAGGGACTGGTGGGAGGGAACAATGTGGAGTGGCTGCTAATAAACACAGGGTTTCTTTCTAAAGTGATGAAAATTACATAGCACTGATGATTGCACAATCCTGTGAATATTTCTTTTAAACTGAACTGTACCCTTGAACGTGGTTAAGTTTTATGACATGTGAATTATGTCTCATTTTTTTAAAAAGTATATTTAACTAAATGAAAATATAACATATCAAAATATGTGACACAGGAAAATCAGTGAGGGGGGGAATTTATAGCACTAGAAGCTTACATTAGAAAACAGGGAAAGTCTAAGATTGATTATCTAAGCTCCTGTCTCAAGACTGGAAAAAGGAGAGCAAAATAAATCAAAAGCAAGTAAAAGGAAGAAAAAACAAAGATAAAAGCAGAAATCAATGAAAATGAAAACAGAAAGACAACAGAGAAAATCAATGAAACAAGTGTTCTTTAAAAAGTTCAATAAAATTGATAAATCTTTATCAATATTTACACATAATAAAAGAGAAGGCACAAATAACAAATATCAAGAATGAAACAGAGGATCTCACTGGAGAATTGGAAGGCATCAAAAGGATAATAAAGAAATACTACGAACAACTCTACACACATAAATTTCACAACTTAGATAAAGTGGACCAATTCCTTAGAAGCACAAACCATCACAACTCCCCCATTATGAAATAATTTGAATAGCCTAATAAAGTTTAAGAAAATTGATTGCTAATTAAAAACTTCCCCCAAAAGAAATCCCTAGGTCCATGAGAACGCATTACAGAATTCTACCAAACGGTTCGAGAAAATTTTACACTAATTCTAAAATCAAGAAATTAAAAACTCAACAACAAATTGAAAACTTACTTGAACAAATAATGGAGGAGAACTTCCCCAATCTGGCAAAGGAAATAGACTTCCAGGAAGTCCAGGAAGCTCATAGACTCCCAAAGAAGGTGGACCCAAGGAGGAACACACCAAAGCACATCATAATTACATTAGCCGAGATTAAAAATGAGAGAATCTTAGAAGCAGCAAGAGAAAAGGAGACAGTTACCTACAAAGGAGTTCTCATAAGACTGTCAGCTGATTTCTCAAAAGAGACCTTACAGGCAAGAAGGGGCTGGGAAGAAGTTTACCAAGTCATGAAAGGCAAGGGCCTACATCCAAGATGATTCTATCCAGCAAAACTTTCATTTAGAATGGAAGGGCAGATAAAGCGCTTCTCAGATAAGGTCAAGTTCAAGGAGTTCATCATCACCCAGGCTTTATTATATGAAATATTAAAGGGATTTATTTAAGAAAAAGAAGATAAAAAATATGAACAGTAAAATGACAGCAAACTCACAGTTGTTAACAACCACACCTAAAACAAAAGCAAAAACAAACTAAGCAAACAACTAGAACAGGAACAGAACCACAGAAATGGAGATCACATGGAGGGTTATCAACAGGGGAGTGGGATGGGGAGAGAGGGGGAAAAGATACAGAGAATAAGTAGCATAAATGGTAGGCAGAAAATAGACAGGGGGAGGTTAAGAATAGTACAGGAAATGTA
>PVJI01006792.1:0-83247 GCA_004026765.1 Micronycteris hirsuta | reverse complement strand
TTGCATTCCTATTTTCTGAGTCCTTCATTCTCTCTAGGCAATCTACATCTACATGACACATTTTATCCACCCACAAAATCAAGTTCAGAAAAGATAGACACCCTAATTTTGTGTTCTCTATTAATCAAGTTAACTCAAGCTCATCACAAGTCATGGCCCAAGAATGTTAAATCCTTCTTTATTTAGTGTGCCTTGATAGAAGGCCCTGCTTCAAATCCAAATGCAACATGCTGTTATATTTTTGAAGTTCTTCAGGATAAGGTTACATTTTGACATTCAACTTGACAGTTTCATAACCCAGGCCTGTATAATACATTTTGTGGTATGGTACGTTTTGTAGAAAACCTACTTGAACTCATTATACATATCCCTTAATTAGGAAAATCTCTTTATTATGTATGAATATAGAAGACTTCAAGAAAGATGACACTCATATAATGCCTCCATGTAGCCAGAACAAAAGGTCCTCTTAGCACCAGAATTAGCTACTATTCCATCAAATAAAATTACACTTGCATAGCACCTTGCAATTTATAAATACTTTTCCATCTCTTACTCCTGTGATCTTCTCAACAGTCTGTAAGATAGTCAAGAAAGACACATTTATCACCAATTTTCATGAGAAAACTGGGGCTAAGAGACGTTATGCTGCTTGCCCGAAGTCCTGTAACTAGGAAGTCCAGGAGCCAGTGTTCAAACCTAAGTCTGACTAAGGACAGAGCCCAGGCTCCTAACCATTGTCACAAGGAGCCATCCAAATCTCCGTGCTCAAAGCGCAGTGCTCTTTGCTTTAGTCCATGTTGCCTCTTTGTAATCATCATGTTTAAATGTGAGGAAGAGTTCTTTAGTGCTTTGACTTTGCTTGAGGTCCCATGCATACACTTTGAACTATGTATTCTGCAACTACTTTCTTTCATATTTCAGATTGTGTTCGTGTATATCTCCAGTTTTAATGAAATATTGTATGCAGAGGTTTTCCAAATAACTTTTTTTATTAATCTTTCATTATTGGTGCTTAGATAGCCGAGTGATTTTACCATGAAAGCCAGTGAGTGAAGTTTTACCAACATTCTTTTTTTGTTGTTGCTGTTGATTATTTTTTTAATTGCCGACACTGTTACAGATGTCACCCATTTTCCCTCTCTTTGGCCTCCTCCCTCCAGCCCCCACCTCCCCTCTGGCCTTCACCACCTTGTCGTCTGTATCCATGGGCTATGCATACATGTTCTTTGGCTAATCTTTTCCAGTCCCCCTCCACTCCTCTCCCTTCTGAGATATGTCAGTCTGTTCCATGTATCCATGCCTCTCATTTTCCTTTGTCAGTTTATTTTGTTCATTAGATTCCACATGTGGGTGAGATCATATGGTATTTTTCTTTCTCTGACTAGATTATTTTGCTTAGCATAATAATCTCCAGGTCCATCCATGCTGTCCCAAAGGGTACGAGTTTCTTCTTTTTCATAACTATATAGTACTCCACTGTGTAAATGTACCACAGCTGTTTTACCACTCATCTACTGATGGGCACTTGAGCTGTTTTCAGATCTTAGCTATTGTAAATAACACTGCTATGAACATAAGAGTGCACATATTCTTTCTGATTGGTGTTTAGAGATTCTTAGGATATATTCCCAGAAATGAGATCACTGAGTTAAATGGCAGTTTCATTTTTAGCTTTTTGAGGAAAATCCATACTGTTTTCCACAGTGGCTGTACCAATCTGTATTTCTACCAACAGTGCACTAGGGTCCCCTTTTCTCCACAACCTTACCAGCACTTCTTGTTTTTGATTTAGTGATGGTAGTCATTCTGGCAGGTGTGAAGCAATACCAACATTCAGACTGATTTACTGATTATGTCTAGATACTCTAAGAAACAAGTTCTATGCAAATACTTCAGCCCCTGACTTCTGCTAAAGATGCCTAAGCAAAAATAGTTGAGTAGGAGTGAAATGAAAGAGAAATTTTGTTTTAAAATAATCCCTGATTGCTGAATACAGTAATTAGATTCTACATGATGAATTAGTTCTGATAAAATATATTAGAGGACTTGGGCTCCTAATCACATCAGTAAAGGCAGTTTCTACTTTCGAATTGTATATTCCCCCTTACAGAATTTTACTTCAACATATAAAATTAAGGTAACTATTAACTCCCAATTTCTTATTTTAAAAATATGAAACATAAGGCTTCCCAGAGAGGTTACATTAATTTCCCCAAATCATACATCCAGTTAATAGCGAATACAGGTCAGAAGTCATGTCACCTGACTGACTCTTAATCTGGTGCTCTTTCCACTTCTCCAGACTCCTCCAGTATATTCATCTCCAAAACTTCATGTGAAGATAAATGTTGTGTCTCTTGAGAAATAGAAAAGTATATTTAATTTCTAACAAAATAAGAAATTTCTATTTTTATCTGCATTCACCACATACTTCAAGTTATACTACAGTTTTTTCATCAACCTGGTTTCAGACCTTGCCCTGTAGTTTTTTGAGAGCTACAGACGAAGCCATGAAAGACCAGAAATAAACTTGACACATAAGATGAAAATGGAAAATAAAAACGAGCATTCCTTCTAAGATACAGTAGCATAATAGCCAAGATGATGAGATAACTGTCAGAAGCCAATAGGGATCTTGAATTGAGATTTATTCTTTGAAGGCCTAACTATGCTCTTATGGTGCTCTCAAAATCAGTAGTGTCTTATGAGTGATCACAGCCTGAGACTGGCTTTGAATGATCTCACCAAGAGTTTCAAACAGACTGATTTCTTTCAGTGCTCACTCATGTCCTGTGGGGATTAAGAGATTGTTGAAAAGAAAGGGTTTCTCTGCTTGACAAATGGTGGGTTATTGTAGAAGGAATTTTTTTTGCCTTTATGTAGTTGTACCTTAGAGCATGCATTGCATGCTAAGTTTCAGGGCTAGAAAGTATTAATGGTCTTCCACATTTCAATTTTATACCATAAAATTGAAGTTGCTGGTAAAATGCATAGCATCACTAACCCTATCAACTCCTAGGATTTTATGATATCTATATACCATAGGTTTTTATATTTGATGGTTTCTCAATAAGGGATAATAGTGTTACTGTTCCATTAAATAATAAGCATGGCTGTAAGGCCCCTGAACAGGTAAAGTTCTATTTAAATGCTAATTATCATCATTATAAAGCATTTGGGATGCAACTAAGTGTGGCTACCCTGAGATAAAACCCTTTTATCTAAAAGAGAGGATAATAACCATGGGTAAAACTTGTTGGCTCTTGTACGTATCAGCCCAAGACAACCCTCAATTAAAATTTCCCTTAGCACAAAAGTGGAAAAAATGGTTCTAATGAGTATGTCAGATAAGTAACAAACTAAATGATGTGCATTAAAGAAAGACCTCCCCTCACCACACACACACACACACACACACACACACACACCGCTCTGGTCCACAGTTAAGGAACTGTGGCTACTTCCTGAACTCCCTAAACCTTTCTTGATTGCCTATTATGTATCTTGCATGGAAGGGATAGAAGAATGAATAAAAAACAGTGTCCTCAAGAAGGTAATAGGGCAAGTAAAGAAAGTACATTCAAAAGAAAGAAGAGAACAACATAAGGGATATGGATATTAACAGGAGATATTAACATCTAATCTTAGGGAACAGTGGGCATGAGGGGAGAAGAAATAGAGAGCGTGTATTTGAATCTGCCCTTGAACAACAGACAGGATTTAGACACGTAAAAACATGGAGAATGGGCACTCCAGGCTGAGGGGATTAGGCAAATTAGAGAGCTGTTTCCCTTTAATGTTCAAGTACCTCTTGAATGTACTCCATCAATTGATGGCAGGTGACTAAAATTAATTTACTAGATTCAGCAATAAGACAAATTAGTCATGGAGGGCTTGCGCCTTCAACATCTTTCTCACTTCAAGTTTCTGCCTATGAAAATTTTTTCAATGTTCAATTATTTCTTGTCCTTAGAAAATTAACAAGCAAAAGAAAAATGAGTTCACTGATTCCACTTTTCCTTACAGGTACTGCAGTAGGTCTATCCCCATCATAGGCAAACTTCTGGCAAAAATTGAAGACACTGAGATATCTCTAATTCTTCCCCTACTCCCAATTCCATACTTATCAATCTGAATTTTTACCTGGTGACTTCATGGTTTTACTGATGATATCTGATTTTTATCTTTGTCACAGACCTCCCCTCTCTGCTCTAGATCTGTTGCAAATATCCAACCACCTCGCTGCTTTCTCCCTTGGTTAACTAAAAGGAGTCTCGACTCAGAACACCCAGCATCAGACTCGTGGTCATAGCATTGCTCTTATCCAATGTTTCTTGTCTCAGAAGTGGTACCACCATTTACCCAGATGCATAAACCACAATTTTAGTCATCTTGTGTAATTCCTTCTCTCTCACACCCATATCCAGTCACATCAGGTCTTTTATTTTAATGCATAAATAGCTTTCAAGTTCCCCCACTACCCTTTATCCTACCTATTGCCACCCTCTGAGTTCAGGCTACTAACATTTCTCCCTTGGTAGCTGAAATAGGCTGTGAGTGGGCTTCTTCAGATTTCATCTTTCTAACATCTGATTAGTTTTCTACTTTGCATCTGGGGTGACTGTTCCAACATAGATAATCTGTTATATTACTTCTTAGCGTATTGTTATATTAAACCCCTCCATCCCAATGAATCATGTCTCTTAGGAATCCATATCCCTATGTAGCTTGCTCTTACCCCAACTTGAGACTCGGACAAGTGACTCAATTTGGCCAAAAGGAAATCAACAAACATGACATAAGCAGAGGTTTGATAAGTACTTGTTCATTGAGACTTGCCATCTGTACCACTGCCATTACCATGTGAAGAAGAAGCACAAGCTAAGAATAGGGATGAGGTGGTATATGCCTTTAGTATATGTGGTTCCTGACTCTATTGGATATTCAGGGTCCCTACTAAACATGATCTCATCTTGACTCAATAGCAGCAGACCACATAATTTTGTACTATTCCTTGGTCACACTCAAACTCTATTCTCTGTTTCTTAAATATAAGTCATGAGTTCTCAGTGGGCCACATAAATAAATGTAGACAATTCAGAAAAAAAAAACAGTTATTCATCCATTCATCTGTTAACTTTTCATTCATATAGTAATCATTTATTTAAACATTTATTAAATGTTTACCATGTGTTAGGCTTTATAGGAACAGAAAAAGGAATAAGACCAGACTCTTCTAAAAATCATATAAATAACAAGTGGCTAGGTATATTGATTACATTTACTACTGTGTTGAACACAGAGGAAAGTCCTAGCTAGAACTTGGTATAAATCAATCGCTAGAATATGAGATTTTTTTAATTTCTCTAGCCTGTTCTCAATATAGTCACACAATACATTTCACTATGTAAAGTATATGTCATACCTCATCCTAAACAATTTCTAGCTACATTAAGGAAGCCACATCTAAAATAATGGTAATCAATTATAAAAGAGTGGTCTCCAGAAAGCCACATATACTTGAATTTCAAGAGTATTGTCAAGTTCAGTTTGTTAATGCTCAAGAAATTAACTGATGTCCTTTGGTGAAATGTTTTTAATGCAAACTGTACATGTTATTATATTTAATGTAACTAAAAAAAGTCAACTTTTATGGAAGTTAATTGGAGGCTCTTGGAGTTCTGTATGAAGAATCATAAGAGTTCTGTCTAATTTGAATGCAAGCAAATGCCAAAAAAGTTATGTTTATAGCAGGGTACTATATCACACTTGGTGTTCTAGTGTACATCCAAATGATCTTACTTTTTAGTGTTATTACTAAAAATGCTCAAGATGCCTTTCCAAGAGAATGGAAAAGAATGTGTAAAAATAGAACAACATACAGATTTGGCTAAAATCAGTTGTCATCAGTTCTTTCAGCTACATGATGGCAGAATACTTAAGATTAGTAGATTTTATTTTTCATTTAAAGATGCTTTAAAACATACAAATGTAACAAGGAGCACACAAATTTTCAATGGCTACTTGCTATTTGGTAGGAGAATGGGGGCATTCTACAAGTTTTAGCCTCATCGAAACTTACCGTGAATTTTTTTAAATTAAGGAATCACTGAGTGCATCAAGAGTAACAATTCTATAATTGAGCTGTATGCTAGCTATTATTGTGGTGGTAACCTCTGAATTGGCTAAATTTAAAAATAATTTGAAAGTTTTACTTGAAATGTTCTAACCACACATGGTAACCTACCCTGGTTATTTTACAACAACTTTGGTTATATAATACCAAATGTACTGCACCCCTTCTCTAATATTTACATTTGTCTAATATTTTACATTATGATGTAAGGGTCTAATGGCATTTTATTTTAAAGAGTAAAACATATGCATAGAGTTTTACATGAAAAAATTATAACAACGACAGAAATACATGCCCATTCAGTCCAGCACACTAACCTCAGCCTTTCTTCCACGCCCACTTTAGATTGTCATTCTGCTCGTGAACGTAATGTCAGGTAATGGACTGATAATTTTTGAACAATGTTGAGTGCATTTTACATTGTTCTGCTTCTATTGCCATTCCTCAATGCCCATTTTTAAAGATCTGTATATACAAATTAAACTTAGCTTAAGAGCATTGATTGCCTGTTGTAGGGCAAATGTTATGTTAGAGGAAAAGATCTAATAAGCTCAATAATATACTTTGTCCTGTCATCATGGAACTTAGAGTCTTATAAAGAAAACAAGCAAGCAAATTAGCAGTTACAAAAGGAAAGTCTATCCACTCTCTTTTGAATGGAGGTCCAGAATTGGACCATTTCTCACTCTGTACACCACTACCATTCTGATCCAAGCCTTTGTTGTCTCTCACCCAGACTATCACAGGAAATCTCTATTACTCCTCCCCCTCAATTCTGCTTCCTTCAGATCTTCATTCTAGTTTCAAAAAGCAACAAATATCATTTTATAAAAGCCAGCTCATGTCACTCTTATGCTCAAAATGTTCCAGCGGCTCCCCAGATCACTTGCAGTAAAAGTCAAAATACAATCACCTAAAAGGTCCTACGTCATCTGGTCCCTGCTAATGCCCTGACAGGAACGCCTACTCTCCTCCTGGCTTACTGGGTTCCAATCACAAGGTCCTCTCTGCTGTTCTATGACACTCCGAGCTTGTTCAACTTCAGACTTATGCGCCAGCTGTTCCATCTGCGGTGCTATTCTTCCCCCTCGTTTCTACGTGGCCACGCCCTGACTTCCTTCCACACGCAAATACCCCCTCATCGGTTAGGCCTTCATCCTAGGGCAGATAGCAACTCCCACCTGGAGCTTCTCCTGCTCTCTTTACTGTCCATTTTTCTGCACATCCCTCCTCACTCTCTGCCAAGCCGTTCCTTCATTTGTTAGGTGTGAATTGCCTTGGCCCACTTCACCTAAATTCCTGAGTGCAGGTACTTGCCTGTTTTGTTCATTGCCAGTTATTGTCTGAAGCAGTATCTACTTTTTTAAAATTTTACCATTCTTTCTTTCATTGTTTTGTTTGTTATGTTTAACTGTTAAAGCTTTCTTTACTTCCAAAAATCTTTCTGTAAAAACCTTTGTTTTATAATACTGGTCTTAAACACAATTTCATGTGTTATCATAATTATTATTAGGCTTTACTGCTTTCTGGTTTCTATACATTTCCTACTTTACTGAATTGTTTATACTTCCTTGTTGTTACCTTACGCTTTTTGCATTTAAAGTAAGCTTTTTAAATTTTTCTTTTCCCCAGAGATTTGAACAATATACACCCTGTTCTTGTTCTGTGGTCATCTTACATTCTTATAAACCATTATTATTAAACTTTTGATCTCTGTTTATTATGAGGAAGGAGTCCTAGCTTTTGGCCAAGCTGTGACTACTGCTGATATGCAGCCATTTCCGATGTTCCTTTCAAGAGAGACTGTACTTCAGACAGTTAGTATGAGGAGTTCTGTGGACAGAAGGAGCACGGACAATTGGTGGTACGGACCAGGGACACTTCTACCATAACAGAGACTCAGTCTCATCGCAGACTCTTTCTCAGAGACTCAGTTCTGATATTTTTGGTGGAGAATCACGGTTACGCTTTTCACAGCAGCATGCCTATTTTCAAGTGTCCAAATGTGATACATAATTGATCAGAGGGGCATTCTCCTGCTTTGACATGAAGCATAGCACAGAATTGGAATTCAAAGACCAGAGGAATTCAAAGAGCTGAGTCAAATTCTGAATTCACGGATGTACAGTGATCATTGGTGGTAATCATCTTAGATGTCACGGCAGGTACTACCAGACAGGGGTGTGGTGGCTTTGCAGGACTGTGCTAATGATAGAGAGTAATAAATTAGGAACTTTTAAACTGGCATAGAACAACTGAAAGGAAGCATTTGCTATCATATGCGACATAGTTCTGAACATCCTAGAAATTATTTGAATAAAATTTCCCAGGATTTAGAGGCCTTAAATTGGTAGGTGCAGTTGTAGGAAGATACTTATATAGTTAAATCTGAGGACCACATTATAGCTTTGGACTCCCCTGATTGAAGGCAAAGACCTTAATATACTTTTATTTCCCACTCCTTGATATTTTCTTCTCTCTGTCCTATTCCTTAATATTTTCTAATATGACATGAAATTAGATACATGGATTTATAGTAATATATTTGTTGTTCTAACTGAATATCTTTCAAGAATAATCTTTACCCTTGTAATTTAATTTAGTTATGTTTATCGCTCTAATTTGAAAAAAACTACCTATTTTGCTAGCAGTAATGTTCTCTAGAGTTCTGTTTTACTACAATTTCTCCATTTCTGTCTTTTTATTTTTTATTTATTTCTTCTAGAGTATGTCTTTTTGTAAGATCCCATAATGTGTGTATGATTTGAGCCTTTGAATATGTGGTAATTTCCTGCTAGTTTACTTTTAGATATTAATAAAAGTTTGGCTAGGTTGTCTCTATTTTTTACCTCTGCACAGAACTCCAGAAGCTTTTAGGAAACTGCCTTCTGGTTATCTCCTCTTGAATGTTTAAAATATATCTGAGAATATATCAGATAACATGGTAGTGTCAGCATGAAATTTCAGGACATAATGGCATTGTAGTTATGTAGAAGAATGTTCCTGTTCTTAGGCAATATGTAATGAAGTATTAGATGTGGCAGCTGGGACATGATTGCTCCCGTAGCTGCTCTTCCTGATTCACCCCTCTGTTCAAGCCAAGAACACCCTTCCTGTAAGCTTCTCCCAGCCAGTGACTGCACAGGCAGGGTAGTAATGGAAGCCCATTCCTGCCAGGGTTGGGCTTCTTTAACAGGCAGCTTTGCTCAAGGACTTCCCACAGGCCTGGCTAAAACTTCCATTGAGCTGTGCTGCCCTTTTAGACCGTTCCTCCCCAATCCTCCTTCCTTCTTCTTCACAGGCGTCTGAAGTCTCACACCACCCTTTCTTGAAGAGAGTAAGAAACAGTAGGGGAGGAAAGGGAAAACAAGTCTATCAACATATTAACAACTGGAAAGTCTAGGAGAATATTATGTGCTTGTTTGTTGTACTTTCTTTTGAAGATATGAAATTTCCTTTATTTAAAAATTAGGTAAAAGAGTAAAATAAAAAACTACCAAAAAAAAAAGGTACCTTAAATTCAGCATGTCTACAGAAGAGGCAGTTGTTTGCCTATTTTAATATTACCTCTCTTAATTTCTCCTCAGTAACAGACCCTTAATTTTATTTGGGGTACAATACATTCAGCTCAAAATTTCATTTCATTGAGAGCACCATCTAATCTCTAAATTCTAGCAATTGAAATGCAGGCAGATGTGTTATGTGGGACTTGTGAGGCATCTTTCTTAAAGGGACAAGGTATGCCCCCTTTCTCTGCCTCCTTGGGGCTTCCTGACCTATAGAAATGACGACTGGAGCTCAGGGTGTCTTAGATCACTAGACAACACATTGGAGAGAGCAAAGCAGTAAGAAAGAAGGAGTCTGCAGTCCTGACGTGTAGAGTTAGCACCAGAGCCCTAGACTTTCCGTCTTTAGGATGCTTTAACATGAGAGGGACAAAAGCTCCTATCTGGTTAAAGACATTGTTATTTATTGTTGAATTTATTTCATTTAATTTAACCTTAAAGTAATGTAACACCTGAAACCAAAGACTCGGTTTTCATTTTTACTCCCAAAATAACATTTTCCCCAATTCATTATGCTAGATGCTCAGAAGAAAAACCTAACAAAAATCAGTTTTCATTTTCTATTGTTGCCATAACAAATAATCACAAACTTAGCATCTTAAAATAGCACCATTGATTATGTCCACACTTCTCTGAGTATTCTAGGCATGATTTAACTGGTTCCTCTGCTGAGACTCTAATGGCTAGGTCTGTCAAGGCTGAAATCAAGGTCAGCTGGGCAACGTTCCTTACTGGAGACACTCAGGGGTGTCCAACCTGCGGCCCACAGGCTGCATGGGGCTCAAAATAGCTATGAATGTGGCCCAACATAAAATTGTAAGTTTGCTTAAAACCTTTTTTTTGCTCATCAGTTTTCGTTAGTGTTTGTGTATTTAATATGGGGCCCATGACAACTCTTCTTCTTCCAGTGTGGCCCAGAGACAACCAAAAGGTTGGACACCCCTGCCTAAGGTAACTCTGCCTGGCTTCGTTTGCCTCTGATATTCTTGGTCACATCATCCCAATCTCAGCCTCTGTCTTCGCATCATCTTCTCCTCTTTGTGCCTGTTTCTCCACCTCTTTTGTCTCTTATGAAGACACTGTTATTGGTTTTAGAGCCCAGCCAGATCACCCAGGATGATCTCATCTTAAGATTGTTAATTATATCTACAAACACATTTTTCCCATAATGGAATACATTATTTATACTATTACTTATATACATATAGAGTCTGAAAATAAAGTATCCACACTTTATTTCTTCCTTGTGGACTTGAAGAATAATGATGAGGCAACAGAAACTCAGCCCACTAGGGGGTTACAATCACTCTCTGTCCTGCATCTGACCTCACAAATGTCAGTAAAAACTTGAGAAAGCTGTCTGTGGGTTTCCCTTCTGCTCCTCTCCTCTCCACCTGCATAACTTCCTTCTTTTTTATTGTATTTTTTCCATTACCATATGTCCCCCCTATACCTCCCTCCCACCACAATCAGTATCTGGACATTAGAAGATAGACCTGTCTTTTAAGGCCACCATTTAACCCACCCCACTATCCATGCTGCAATTGAAATTTTTCAGCAATCAGCAAATTGCTGAATTGTACTATTGCATATTGCGTATATACCACAATGCTATTATGAAATTGTGCATGTATGTATTTGTGATATGTATGCACATCTGTATGTGTATTGGTTTTTTTTTTTTTGATACTTCAAAAGGAAGCTCAGGGATACTCAACAACCTGTGTCTAAAACTTAGATATTCAGGATATACATTAAATGATACAATCAACTGTTTTCCAAGGTTTCACCCCTGTTTTCTGCTATCAGCTAGAAAATTTTAATAACCTGCATAGCATGTTATTAAAGTAGCATAACAAATGGAAATGAATGGCAAAACTAAGTATTAATTCATTTATTCATTAAACCCGCATTTCTTGAATGACTGATATGTCAGGCACCATTTTAAGTACAGAGATAATTGAAATACATATATTGTACTAAAAGATTTTACAATGCCTTAGAAGGGTATAACATACTATAAATGACTATACATCAAAATAGAAAATTATAAATATCCAAGACCAGAAAAAAATTAAGTGGCATGGGGTCAGAAAGAGACAAAAGACAAAAATTTAGAAGAGAAAAAGTTAATAGACTACTTTTCCATGTAAGTTTAGGTTCACAGAAAAACTGAGGAAAGAAACATGACTTGTATTTTGCATAGCCTCCAACATTGCCAACATCCTCCATCAATGTGGTATTGCACCTTTGTTAAAGTCGATGAATCTGTATTACACATTATTATCACCTAGACCCCACAGTTTATATTATAGTCCACTGCTGTGTTGTACACGCTAAGGGTGTGAGCAAATTTCTAATGGCATGTATCTGCCATCTTAGTGTCACACGGAGTACTTTCAATGCCGCCCCAAATCCGGGGTGCTCTGGCTACTCATCCCCTCCTCCCTTACCCTGGCAACCACTGATCTTTTTACTGTCTCCATAGTGCTTCCTCTTCCACAATGTCATATGGTTAGAATGATACAGTGTGCACTATTTTTAAATTGTCTCTTTTTCACTTAGCAATAGGCACTAAAGTTTCTGCCATGCCTTTTTATGAATTGATAACTTACTTTCTTTAGCATTGAAATTATTCCCTTGTCTGGGTGCACCACGGTTTATATACTCATGCATCCACTGCAGGGCATCTTGGTTCCTTCCAAAATTTGGAAATTGTGAACAAAGCTTTTAAAAATCTCTATGTGCAGGTTTTTGTGTGGA
Source organism: Micronycteris hirsuta (assembly GCA_004026765.1). Taxonomy (NCBI): domain Eukaryota; kingdom Metazoa; phylum Chordata; class Mammalia; order Chiroptera; family Phyllostomidae; genus Micronycteris; species Micronycteris hirsuta. The sequence continues at coordinate 70,779 of PVJI01006792.1, read as the reverse complement.
CATAAGTTTTCAAGTCTTTGGGGTAAATATTAAGGAGTATGATTGTTGGATCTTTAGGTAAGATTTATATTTTGTTTGTAAGAAACTGCCAAACTGTTTTCCACGGTGGGTGTACCATTCCACATTCCCAACACCGATGAATAAGCGTTCCTGCTGCTCCACATTCTCACCAGTGTTTGGTGCTCAGATCTGTATTTTGATTTTTTTAAATATTTTTTTAATTTATTTATTTTAGAGAGAGGAAGGGAGGGAGACAGAGAGGGAGAAAAACAGCAATGTATGGTTGCCTCTCACATGGCCCTCACTGGGGACCTGGCCTGCAACCCAGGCATGTGCCCTGACTGGGAATCGAACTGGGACCCTGTGGTTCCCAGCCCGCGCTCAATCCACTGAGCTACACCAGCCAGGGCCAGATCTATATTTTGATCCTTCACCACATGTGTACGCGATGATTGAATAAATAGATTTGCATGCATTTTTATGCATGTGTAACTACCAGAGAGGATGAAATCTATGTAAGTACAAGCCAGAAACTATGTGGAAGACATCCTAACATATTTGGAAGAGTGAAACTGCAAATAAACATTTGTTAGACATTTTCTATGTTTAAATTTATACATTTAAAAACGGCCATTTGAAAAGAAACATTTTGGATTTCCCCATGAATCTAATACAAATCTAATTGTTCAAACAAAAGAAGGGAAAGAACAGTAAAGGATTCTAGCAAGCCCACTGGAGGCAGGTGCTGAGATCTGCTTCCATGAAATGTCTTTCTTGACTTTTATTTTGCCTTTGAGGATAGGCACAGGGCTTGAGAAATACTTCAAAGAGCTTTTCTGGTCAGCTACATTTTGCCTAGCTGTTGTAGCTTTCTCAAAGTTTTCAAAATTATCAAATAGCAGCATACATCTCCGACTATTACTTTATCAGGAGAAAAGACTGCAACCAACATCACAGCTTTCAGAATTCTTTATCATGTCACCAAGCAGCTGCAGTCAAACTGCAGTGCACTCAAGCCATCACACGGCAGCGTCGGCAGTAAGATGTAGCGCGCCGCGGACGCCAGCTTTAGCAAGAGCTGTAGGCAGTGTCAAAGGAAGTATTACCACATGGTAGCTCTTTCAAGTGGAATGTGACTTTTATCAATCTTCAAAACTAATTGTTTGACTTCAAATGTACATGCCACCTTAAAAAGTGGAGGGGAAAACGTGGGTTCTTATTTGTACTGTCCAGAATTTTAATTATTCTCTTTTTCTTATCTTGAACATATTTTATCTCCATCCATAAGCATCATCCGTTACCTATTACCTTCTAAATAGGAGAGAAATTACTGGGATTTTCTTGAGTTCCTGTGAAGTTTAAAGACTCTTCCTATATTTGACAATATCTTCAGCACTGCTGGCAGGATTAACATCTAATGTCAAGTGTCTGAAAAGACAAAAACTTGACCAACTTCTAATTCCTCAGGATTCAAAAACACATAAAGAACGGTTCATGCTTTGAAGGTCTTACAGCTGAGTGGGGGGTGCAGAAATATGCAGAAAGGATGAATGGTTACATTTGTATAGTGTTTTGCAAATTACTAAGGTCATGCAGATTCATTGTTTAATCTTTACAATAACCTGACAAGATAGTTCTTAAAGATAAGAGAATTTCAGGTAACAAATAATTTGAGTAGTTTTTTTTGAAAGAATCTTAATCCAGTTCAGCGGAGCTGAACTATTCTTGTTTTCCTGAATCCACTGTTCTTTCCACTACACTACAGCCATATAGCCATAAGAGTTTAAATTAGTAAAAAAAAAAAAAAGTGATTGTAAAGTGAGAATATTGGTAAAATGGCATAAGAAGTGACTGATTGCTAAGGATAAGAGGACTGACCTCACCTGAAGAGCTGGCAGGAGCAAAGACATGAGTCATTTCATGGAGGTGGGCTTCTGCTGGGCCTTCCCAGGACCACTGTGTGGGATGCCCTCCTGCTCACCAAACTCTTGTTCGGCAGCCTCAGAAAGCTTCTTTCCCAGGGCAACAAACTCTGAAAGACCAAGCGGAACAGTCAGGGAAGAGGCAAGGGCTCTGGATTTCTTTGCTTTTTAATTTATTTAGTTCAATCACGTCTTAGAAACTGATTCCTCCTAAGAAAGGATTTTTTTTTTTTTTAATTTGGGGGCTAAATTAATCCTTTTGAGATGTGATCACTCATAGTCTTTGAAACCATAAAGTGTCAGCATATCTTCTGGAAGACCTCATGATGCCTTAAGGTGATTTCTACCTATTTATTTGTTCTTTTTCTTTATTTAAGATTGTTCACACGTTGTTATTTACATGTCATAAAGTAAATATATGTATATGCATTTTGTATTATTTAGTGAGGAATGCATCATTTATTCACTTGAATCCTCATCCTTATTCTATTTTATAAGAAGCCATCTAATTAATTCTCTGATGCTGGCATTTTATTTTCTTTATTTCTTTATTGAAGAAACACTATTTGGCAGGCTTATAATCATACATTTTTTTCACATGTATTATTCTATGTACTCTTTATTTTTTAAAAATTCACAGTACTAAAAAGAAATTTGAAGCTCAATAAATTAATTCCTCCCCATCACGAAGTCACTTAGTTGGTTAAATGGCATAGCTGATATCTGAACACAAACACTTCAAATCCCCATCCCTCACTTGTTACACCTTTTACAAAGCTCTCCAACCCACCCGCAAGGGCCTGCGTGTGGGGCCACTCCAAGTCATCATCTCCTGGAGACCAGAGACTCAAACTAATATTTACATTTGTTTCCTTGATATATAGGGTGTGTGGGTGACCTGTATAAGACTCTTCTTACTTTATCATCATAAAGTTAAATAAAAGAACCACACACAAATCAAAACCAAAACAAAAAAATAACACTAAAATTTTTACGATCAAAATGTTCTGTAATGCTGGGTAGGTACAGAATACAAAGTGTCTACAACATGCAGGATTGTTTGTATATGTCTTTGGAATACTAATAATTTGTCATTTCCATGCTGCATGCAAAGTTTTGTAGTCGTTAGTAAACTTGATAAAATCACTGGGTATATTTTGGCTTTGTTTCAGCTGGTAGATTCTTGGATTACTCAGTCACATAAAGCCAACATCATGAAAAATGTGTGTTGTTGAACTGCTGAGTCACATATCACATTTTGTATTAACACATTCTCATTAAATTTGCTAAATACTATCAAGGCTATTCACCCTTCCATGCCTCAGCTTCGCTCCTCCTTCAGGTCCCATAGGTCCCCTCCACCAGCCCCACCACTCCCACACCTCCCTCTCTCCTTCACTTGGTCTTTTTTTCTGCCCTCTCTGTTTCCAGTCTTTTCTCCTTGGTGATTATTGTTGTCCTTTATGGAACTTACATTTTTTAACTTACAGATTTCACTATTTTAACAATTATCCTTTTTGCTTCCATGAAAAACAATATTCAAAATAAACGTGTCTAAATTATTGTGGCAGATTATAAATTTAGTCTCTACTTTTCAACTTAATTTTTCTTAAACCATTCTGTGTGACCCTGTCAATGCATGTGTGGAGAAAAGTAAGTGAAATTTGAAACCAACTAGATGTGGATTCTAATCATAATTCTGACACTTTTAACAAATGTCTTAGGAAAATCATTTTAAGCTTCTCAGCCTCAATTTCTCAGCTATAAGATGAACTATTAATACCGCCATGTAAGGCTACTATAGAAACTAAGTGAGAGGAGGATTTCCAAGTATGGAGTTTTATTACTTTGGGAAGTTGCTTACCCTTTCTGTGAGTCAATTTCTTCATGTTCCAAACGATATAATAATTGCTACATCTAGTTCATTGGGTTGTGTAACTATTAAAGTGGCTTGGTACTATGACTAACACATTGTGACATATGTGTTACTTACTATTATTACTTAATACCTAACACCAGGCCTAGAATTGAAAGGAGATGTCCTATAGGTAGTTCTTGTCAACAAATGGGATACCAAAAACATATTTTTAGAATAATGACTTGTTCAAAAGAGATAAGCACTCAATATGTAGAAAGCATAACCAGACAAAAGTAGAACATATTAAAAAAGTTGACCAATAGTTGACCAATAGGACATGGTGACTGATTTTAGGGGATTGAAGAACAAGAAAGAATCAAGGATGGCTCCCTGGTTTATCTTTTGGTAACTCGACTCACGGTGATATCTCACAGTAAAAGAAGAGAAGCAAGCTTTGGAGGAAAAAAGGAGATCACAGGATATTATATGTATGGCACAAGGGCTGCAGAGTCCATTACATTTAGCAGCATGGAAAGTCACATTGCACAGAAGGTTTATTGAAGTGGTAGGGGAAAAGCGAAACTAGTGGATTGAAGAGGAGGTGGTCAATAAAGAAGTAGAAGCAGTAAGTGGAAGAAAGCCCTTCAAAAATATTGACGATAAAGAGGAAGGGAGAAATAGAATATCGTCTAGAGGGTTACTTTGAAAAATGCAGGATATTGTATCGGTTGCTATATTGATTATCCGCAACTGTAATGTTTCCTTGAGCTGCCATAATTTGCCAAATCCTAGGTGGCAAAGGATAAAAAGTGGCTTAAGAATGGTTTTAATATATGAGGAAAGAGATACCTAGAAAAAAAATAAGAAAAAGGAGCATATACATGGAGCTGGAAATAGTATTATGAGCACTCAGTCTCAGAGTCATAGGTGTGGGCTAGAATGTTTGGGTAAGATTTCAGAAAGGCAGTAAGAATTAAGCTTGTTTTTGAAGCTGGGCTGGCACTTCTCTGGGGGTGAGTGTAAACAGGGGGAGCAGAGCTTTAGGCAGAGGCAGTCAGTGATTAGAGGGGCAGAGTGAGGAGTGTTTATGCAGCTCATTTCCTTATCTTTACTGGAAAGGTGGCTTTGTTCTAAAGCGTTTTCTGTGTCCTGCACAATAGCCAGCAGCGCAGCAGGTGCCAAATAAATATTAACCAAATATTTGCTGGGTAAATGCTGGTTATATAAGAGGCTGATACAAAAGAATTTGCTTGGAGAAAAACTTAAAAGGAAAACTAAGGTCTTAAGTCTCAAAGATATTATTTTGAGCTGCAAATTTGGATCTTTACAGAGAATATGAAACAACAATTTGTTCTGAGTAACTACAGAATTCAATTCTGTGGAATTCAGGGAAAGTTACTGCTGGTTATAACCATCCTATAAAATCCCCTCATCATCTTCCCCCCACCTTTTTCTTGCCCTTTACTTCTCTAATATCAAAAAGAAGTTTTATTTCAATAAAAGTTTCAGTAATGTCCCTACCTTGTGAGTCTTGCTCCTATGGAGCTTATAACCATATTGAATACAGCACTGTGAAAACCAGGATAAGAAGAAATCACTGGACAGAGTGTTGAAAAATGGGGCTATTTATTTGGAGGAAATGTTGGAAGTGAATTTGAACTTGGAAAAGACAACATGAACAAGGGAAGGAGAGAGGGAAGGAGGAGCCAGGGAGTACTGTGGAGACAGTCACAGAGCATAGACAAAGGGTCAGAACTCAAACAGCCCTAAACCGGCATGGTTAGTCCTTTACATTTCTGTGACTAGTACTCCTACCCCAAGGGGATTAGGGTGTCTAGTGTCTTTAAGAAAAACCCCAACAGCTACCCCTTCTCAGCTGCTGAAGAGATGCTAAATGGTTTGGCGAGTTTTTAAAAAATAGATTCATTCGTTTCTTTGAATTTTCTAAGTGTCCTTGATGAAAGGCATGTGGGGCTAAGTACATTTTTAACCTGTCCTTTTGCTGAGAGACGTGGGTCAGTCCCTCTGTGCTCACCAAGGGGAGATAGAGACACCACAGTGAAAGCTGTAGCTTCGGAGCTGCCTAGTAGGTAAGCCATTTCCTTTCCTGAGTTACCTACAAACCCCTGCTTCCCAAAGGGCTGCAAACTCCCCTGAAGCTGTATTGTTTGAAACACTCACTTGTGACTCATCTGAGAGGTTAGAAGAGGAAACTCCGTAGACTTCAAGCTGAGCAAGAGCACAATCTCTGCTTGTCAGAGATAGAGCTGCCTCAGCCGCTCTCCTGGTGTTGCCTAAGTTCAAGGCTGTTCTACCTAATGTGGAAAACCTTATTTGTTCATAAAGCTCTCCTCCCAGCTGTTATTTTTTAAGCCCAGCTCTCCTCTGCTTGACACATGTACACCTACTTCTGGATCTTTTAACAGGAAAGTTGGTACACAAAATACCAACGGTGTCTGCCATGCTGGACTCACAAGATTTCTCTCAACTTGTTTTTAATATATTTGTTCTTCTTCTCTCCTCTCTCTCTCCTTGTTTCTTTAGTCCCCGTTAGTGTCTAGCATTTAATTTGATTATGCAGAGAAAGAAGGTTATCGCAGACCTTTTGTGTCTGAGTGTTTAAACTCAGAAGGCCCATAGCACATTGGCAAAGAGTTGGTATTGGATTCAGTTTCTTCCACGTGAATGAGAAGAGTCTTATGACATGTTTTGTTACAAATAGTTGGAGTCTTTAGCATCCATATCTCCACACATCATAGGGGCTGGCGACGTGTTTGAAGCCTTAGAACTCAGAGAAAGGAATTATGTGATGCAGGAAAACCATTATTTGTCAGGAGATCCATTAGGTGACTTTGGCATAAAACAAAGCTCTTAAAATTCTTACTTTATAAAAAGATCATTTAATGATTTCCAACATCCCTCTGAACTCTAAAATATTACTTGCTATATCTCCTGTTGGTCTTAGTCTCCCAAGTTGCTTCTTTATAGACATTCATGTTATTTTCCTGTTGGTGTTTTTTTTGTTTGTTTGTTTGTTTTTTGGAAGACTTGCATTCTCTCATCAGATGTATTGGGTTGGCCAAAAAGTTAATTTTGTTATTTCTGTAAGATGGCTCTAGTAGCACCTCAGTGGTCTTTAAGTTCATTTGAAACAATATTGTTAAATTAGATTGTGACAGCTGTCATATCAACATGCATTAAAAAAAACTTATCACAATTGGTGAATTTTTATGTAGTCATTTTAATATTGAAGACAGAAGAAAATTGGCAACATTTTCAGCATAGTATGCTTTATTATTTCAAGAAATGTAAAAAAACAACTGAAACACAAAAAGATCTGTGCATTGTATGGAGAAGGTGCTGTGACTGATCGAACATGTCAAAAGTCGTTTGCAAAGTTTTGTGCTGGAGATTTATCTCTGGACAATGTTCCTCGGCTGGGTGGACCAGTTGAAGTTGATAGCAATCAAATCAAGACATTAATTGAGATCAACATTATACCACATGGGAGATAGCCAACATGCTCAAAATATCCAAATCAATAAAGTTATTGGTGAAAATGGAAAATGTGTCTTTTATTTTATGGAGAAATTATATGGACATTTTGGCCAACTAAATAAATATCCAATGCATTTCAGGGCCTACACTCAGGCTGGGGTTTGCACAGAAACCTCAGAGCTTTATTATTTTTAAAAATTAGTGTTATTTTTGAACAGTAAATGTTGGAAACTTCTTTGATGCTTTTAATTTTATGACATTATTTAGTAATCAGACTAGTTAATTATTACTTTTCCACATTTGGGTGGCACAGATTTTTGTCGTTTTCTTCATTCTTCAAACTTTTGACTATGTCCTTTGTGGGAGAAAATGTCTCTGAGAAATTTTCACTGTCAGTCTGGGATCCTCCCAAATATAGATTTTTACAAACAGTCGTCTGAAGTGAAAATCCCGTGCCCATCCATGGTCCCAATGCATTAGGAAATGTTGGGCCTTGTGAAGAAAATATAGTCATTATGATGTTTTCCAATATCTTTCCTCTCTTTCTCAATTTTAAATGAATATAAAACAAGTGATATATGATGACTACATAGCTGTCACGCCTGTGATAGTCTCAATTGTCACTTCAGCATTCAAAAATGTTCCATTCTGCAGTTTGCATACCTAAGAAAGATCAGCAATAACTGTAGCCACACATAGAAATTACAATTATACTCGCGTGTTGATTCTAGGGCATTAACTACTAGAATCCGCATACTCGATAACGTGTGTGAGTGTGAGTGTGTGATTTAGTCAGTCATCAGTCTTCAGCTTGAATTTCATGGTGCTGAGCGAATAGTAAGTGAAAAGTGAGGAATTTTTTTTTCACATTACCCTCAATAAATGAGTTTAACCACAATACAAATCTTATAATCCACCTTTTCAATCGCACTGCAGTGGGACAAATCCAGTAGCTTTAGAGGTAAGCCTTCATATGTACTTCCACTGACAGACTGAAATTTGTTTTAGGAAAAGTCAAGGATTTGCAATCCTTTGCATTTATTGGAGTTTTCTGTTACCCTGGCTTCCAAGAGTTTGCTGGAATTAGGTTTTCAGTGTTCAGAAGTTCATGATGAGGGGCTTTGCTAAATTCCTTCTCTCTTACCTAGATTATCTTCCAAATCTGTATATTGCTATTCTAGATAGGATAAGTTTGGACACTATTGTACTATCAACATGGCTGTTCCCTTGCATTCCTTTCTAAAGCACTCAGGTAGGTATCTCAAGTCAGTCTGTATAAAGCCAAACGAAGATTGCTTTCTGGAAGCATGTGAAATTAAAATTACAGATCTTATTTTTTTTATGAAGAACTACTTTCAAAGAGATTAATAAGGAAACCTAGGCTTGGATTTCAGTGGCTTTTGGCAAAGAGGGGTGCCCTGATGAAATAGTATTTTAAAAAAACAGTTTCACAGGTTTCACTTTTCTTACAAAAGAAGCGAAAAAGATCCTCTGGTTGTGCTAGGAGTCCTGGGATAGCTGATGTTGAGCCCCAAAGTACAAAGGAGAGGTCAGGTAATAGGGATTGAAGCTTTATTTGGCTCTGAAGCAAAATATATGATTTCTGATGTTACTAGATAGTGGTTACCAGGCTTCTGTGTGTAGTCCAAATTGAGAGGGACTCTCAAGGGGTTGCTGAGGGCCTAATCAGTATATAGCATGCATAAAACAGAGATATCAATAAGGTCTGTGAACCCAAATGTGCCATCCCCATTGGCTGGGGCTCAAATCCAGTACTCCAGCAGTTACTCATTATGAAAATAATGAGTTTTTAATCATTTTTGTTACTATAATGAGGTAAGAAGCAGAGATAGAAAGATACTGAGAGAGAGAGACTATGACGATGTATCTGTGTATACAAGGAGCTCATCTAGATGACTGAAAACTGTTTTTTAGGGAAAGGGGACAAATCTCCAAAGCAAGTAGCTGTGAGTTCCGCTGCATTTCAGGGGTCTAGCTATCACGTTACATTTTACTTGAAACAAGTTGGAAGCAGTGCAGAGCATGGGGGTCACATACACAGAGGTAAAGAGGCCACAAGGAGCTTGGCAGGGCAAGTGCTCAGAAGGGGTTTCCAGGGTGGCTCAAGAGGAGAGAACACTGTGGTTACCTACACTGAAGGTCGAGAAGGTGGTACGCCCAAGAGAGGCCTGAAGCAGGAATAGTGTTCCGGGCCATCTCGTAGCAATGGGGACAAAAATGTGGCAGCAAGCATATCCAGGACTCCTCAGCGTTAGGTCTAAATGATTGCTTGTCAGGCAGGTGTGTTTGTAAACTGATGACTTTCACAGTGTGATGAGATTGAAAATGAAGCCTAATCGCTTCCACTGATTTAACCCTTGGCATGCTTCCAGGCATGCCGATAGCCATATGTCTTTAATCATGTAAGTTAATCACCTTCAGGCATATATCAGAAAGCAGGGGCTCGTAGGAAGTCTGGGAGGCCCTACCACTGTGTCATTTGGTTACACTTCTAGGGCTGTCATCTATTCCAATAAGGACACTGAGAAGTTGGCCATAGCGCCCTTAAAGTAGTATTTGTTAGTAGCAAGTGGCACAGACAATTACATGGTTCTATTAATTCATAAAAAATAAATCAATATTTATGCTGTTTTTCTTAAGTGACCCCCTCAAAAAAAAAAAAAAAAAAAACTCTTATGGTAGCAGAGTGAGAGGAGCAAGTCACCTTGGTCCTCCTAAGGCCACCATAAACTGTAGTCCAGCTCTGGAAGAAAGTAAGAATTGGAAAATGGTCTAATAATCAGGCCAGTCTGATTAATAGTGACAATTAGTATTGGACGATAGTGCATAACCAACTGATTATGAATCATTTGAGCACTTTAGGTAAATTTTCAATACAGGCAATTAGAACGAAAGGACTCATGATGCTTACATAATGACTTCATTAAATTAATTCAGTTCTGATGTTAGAGGAAATTTTCTTTTGTTGCAAGGAACCAGCAGAATTTAACTTCCATTCACCTTTATTTCAAAGAGAACTGGAGAAAACAGTTAACAGATATGAACGCACACACACACACACACTCACACAGCACGTTGAAAATGGCCTGTTTTTTTCTGAAAGTGAACTGTGTTCCTGTGGAAAAAAGAACTGAAGGTCAGAGCACATGGGCTGTATCTGCATCCTTATCTGAAATAAATGTTGCCCTCAGTTGTGTTTTGCATTCTGCTAAGTGCGTGCATTGTTAAGGTTAAGAGAACTTTATTGTGGAATGATCTGAAAGGAACAGACACTCCAAAGAGATAAATACTCAATTCTGCTATATAAACAATTGACTTGAATCATTTGCTTCATGATAAAAGACAAAGCTGAAGCCAATTCCAAATACTGCAGTATCGATGCAGTCAGTGGAACAAAGATTCCTGCGGGTGAAACGCAGTCATTCAGTCAAAGCAGTGATAGTTTGGGAGAATGAGACAAAGGGAGTGGAGGAGACTCTCCGGGTCTGAGAGTGAGCTTTATACTTTACAAAGTGCGTTTGCCTTTAAGTCATACAAACACTCTGTAATGTCGGTCCACGTGTTTTAATAATGACCAGTACCTGCTTAGCAGTTCGCCATTTACAAAATACCATGCATTATCTTCCAATTTCCTTCATTCCTCTCATAATTTTTAAAGATGAAAAGGGAAGACAAAAAGTTAAAGTATTAATAACATGTCCAAAAACCACAGGACTAGTAACAGCAAAGAACAGGTATTCTAACTGTAGGCTTTAGTCCTACACACTACCTCCTGTCTCTCCAGTCTTTTAAGACCCTTTCTTCTACTTCATTAATGACTTGTTTTCAGAATTGATTCTTACATTCACTGCACTCTTTCCTAGGCCTCTCGCAGTGAAAACCACTTTAAATTCCAGCTTATGTATGAAAATGTTCCTTCCTTTTAGTTTGTACTTCATTCCCTAGTAGACCGTGGCCTCCTGGAAGGCGCGCATTGCAGTTTCCAGCACAGAGCTGGGCCTGCACAGCAGGAAGAATAAACGTGCAATTCCCACTTCGGTCAACACTGCTCTAGTGTGTCATCTCCCTGATATCGCAGGATGACCGAAGGCCGCGCAGAAGCCCTTCAGAAACCGTCACTGCGAGGTTGGCTTGGCACGCTGAGCTAGGCAGCACACTTCTGGGCTCAAGCCTCACTTAACACAACAAAATTACAAATTAGCAAATAGCATGGACTTTCCAAATCCCACGACCTTAGATTAAATCAAAATGTTAAATTCAGAAATGCTAAAAATTATTGTAAGAATTAAGGGCTTGTCCACCTTTATCTACTTCACTTCCTGTAACAGTTTTCACCATTTCTCACAGCTGTTTGGAGAGCGTTCATCAGTGGCATTTACTCTTAACAATGTTTCCAGGCCATTTAGGAAGCAGGCGTGTGTGCACGTGTGTGTGCACAGCTTGTATGTACACATTTGTGTATTATAGTATCTGCTTACCAGCTTTCTTGTTTCTTGGACATAATCTATCTCTTCTCGTCTCCTGCCCCTTACTTCTGGATTCTCTGCTCCCGGATGGTAGGACGTGGGCTAAGGAGCTCTCTCAACCAATTACTGACAGATTCAAAGCAAAAGGATCTGACTCACGGGCTATTTCTACCAAATGTTACATGCGTGAAGGTGCTCTGTAAACTGTCATACACAGGGTCCAGCGGAAGTAACACCTGCTTGAGTGTGGTAGGTAGGGTCATAATATGCGTGTAATAATTTACAGTTTTAATTTGAACATTTTGCCTAAAATGTCATATGGGTGCTGGAGTGCGGTGTTGTTATGTTACAGAATTGCATGCTTATGATTTTGTAGTAAAAGATTTTGTGATAGAAAGAGGCATTATTTGTGCCAGACCCTGTATAACAAAGACTGCCTCTCCTCAGAATTTTATACAAAAGCAAACAGATAAAAATGAGTAGCCCAGGTGGTCTTCTGTGGGAGAAAAAGTCTTGGAATGCCCATCACCTTTCTTTTCTTTCTCCCTTCTGATCCTGATGATAGTCTTCTTGGCACTGACACGCTTCATGTGCCTGTTTCCTTCCCAGGTCAGTTTGCAAGTTTTCTGTTCGTAGTGACTGTGCTTCATTCACCTACCAATGACACTATCAGCCGTGCTCTGGAAGGGTGGAAGCTGAGTCTTCACTTGCTCTGTCTTGGTGGTACAGGGGTATATTAGATTTATTTCCATGTTGCTTATTGACTTCGTCCTCATTATCTTAGAGTTGTACTTTGAACACAGGCATTTTGAGTGCTAGCTGGTAGACCTCTCTTCACCCAAGCCAAATTTCTAGAACTCCTGTCTCAATATCTAGTTGCAGCAGTCCTGGTTCCTCAGGGCCTGCCTGCATGATGTGGGAGTCGGCTTCTCCTAAAAAGGGTAGGCTATGGAGAATGAAAATTAAATGCTACCTTCACCTCTCACCGGCTGTGATACTGGCCATCCGATGTCACCGCCCTGAGCCTCAAAGGTCTGCTAACACCAACCACATCGTGAGTTCCTGAGGAGTGGAAAAGTACTGAAAGCTCCAGAGCCTGCCTGTAAGAGGCTACCGTGCAGTGTCTACTCCCTTTCGTCTTCATGGCCGCCCTCTTTCTGTTACTGCCCCGCCACTCCCACAATTTTCATTATTCTCACTCTTCTCAGAACTTGAAGACTATGACATAGCTCAGTAATACGCTCTCGAACTGATCACTGATAATAATTGTGCCACTCCTACTGTCATAGCTGGGTTCAGCTCCGGGCTTTTCCCTTTCCTAAGTCCTTCCAACCCCAGTGCTGATAACCCAGTGCTGTCACTTCACCCCTACCTGTCCTCCTCCATTTATCTTACTCCAGAGAGCGAGTACAGCTTAGCACTTTAAAAAAAAAAAAAAAAAAGATGAATCTTAGAGGTAGTTCTAAAAATTGGTTTTCTGTGTTACTGAGCGGTCAGAAAAGGAGTAGACAAATCCAAAAGACTACCTTGAAGTGACAGAAAATTTTGCTTTGCCCCAGCACTTCCCCAACTGCCCTCCTTCTGCGGGGCCATGCCTTTTCAACATTCTGCCCCATGTGCTCTCGGAGCTCACACTGTCCCGTGTTCCCAAACGGACACCGCATTCTTTGTTTCATTTAACCAGCTACTGCTGGTTAAGGAATTAAGAGTTCACTTTGAATGTTGTTTTAGTTTGATAAAATTAATAGTCATCTGTTGAGTCCACTCTTGGCAAGCAGAACATTGACTTTATTCAAATTCCTCAGCCTCCCAAGCCAGGCATGTCCTTTTCACAAAACCTCATGGGGTTTTTGGTAAGACAACCCTTTCTAATCGGATGTGTTATTGCTTAGGTTTAATAACTCTAAACTGGAGACCTTGAAGGCCATCCTTGCTTTTTGTTCCTTTTTTTATTCTCTAAAGCTAAGCTGCCCCAAGATTTAGATGCTTCTTTCAGATGTTTTGACAGATTCACCTTATCTTTTTTTGTTTTTCATTCTGCCTTCTTACTTTAGTGCTTTGGTACCTGGAGCCTAAAATTGTTACACTGGTCTCTCTACTTTCAGAACATTGCACCTTGTATATAAAAACCTCCTAACTCCTTTCTCCCTGCTTTCAAATGCCCTTGCAATCCAACACCCCCTCCACTCAATTTCCCCCATTATTCTCCAGCATGTCCTCTTTAATTTAGTAAATCCGTTGTTCTTATAATTCCTATTTCAGACTATATACATTCCTATCTCTTGGCCTTTACCAAGATCCCCCAGCCTGTTCTGTCCTCCTTCGTCTCTGCCCCTTTTCCTACTCAGTACAAAGTATGCTCACAAGCTCTTTGCCTGTCTCACTCACCACTGAGTCTCAGGGTAGAGAAAATTTCCTAGCACATGATCAGCTCCCAGGTGGTGTCTGTACGCTTACGAACTATCCTTCAAGGCCCACTCCAAAGCTAATTCTTTTTAAAATCTCCACTGTTTTGTTTTTTTAATTCTTGTATTACCCACGTTCATCTTCATTTTCATCCGCAGATAAGTTCCTAGAAAATGGAGTCTATGACTTACATCATTTGTATGTCTCAGAATGTCTTGATTATGTGAGAAAGTAAATATGTTTTGGGGAAAGATCTATAATGACACAAGGATAATTCATAAAATCGATTGATCTAATTAATCATTTACTATTTGCTGGGCACTGTTCTAAGATCTGAGATGGTAGCCTAGATGAACTGGGTCCTCTATCTTCACTGCTACTGGCTGCTTATCTAACCTCTGTCGATGCTCTTAAGTTCTCCGAGCTTTGGATAGTCATCCAAACTGAGAGGGTTTAACTAGGTCAGTTCTGATGTCTCTTCCAACTGCAGGATTATCTGAATTTTAAATATTTATTTATAGATTGAGAGTGATGTTCTATAAGTACTTGCTGATTAACTAATACTGTAACTTTTACCCTTTCAAATTTATGTGTGTATTTTCAGGTTTTTTTAATTTATTTATTCAGCAATGTGTATAGAATAGTGTTATGTAATAAGCAGCGTGCTGAAAATGCTGGAGGCACAGCAGTGAGCACAGCCCCTGCATCCTGGCACACACGGCCTCCCACGCCACGGTGCACTGGGGGCCCAGTGTCCACATGCATTTAAGTTTCCCTAACAGAAGAGTAAAATACTGCTAAGCACTCCACCCAACTCCAGCAAGCTGATAATCACTCTTAGTAATGTAACAGACTTAATTTGGAAAAATTTAAACAGACAAATCAATAAACAAAATACTCCCTGTAAGTGTTATTCGGGGCTTCTCTAGAGCCACGGTTTTAGGCTGTTGCCTCAGTGACTGCTATTTTGGAACAGTTGAAGGGTAAGTAGGTGTTCTGTGAGCTTCCCCTATGCTTTGTTAGGGCAGTTCCATTTGCAAATCTGTTTTATAGAAGATGATGCTGCTAATTTTTTATTTTTCAATTACAGCTGCCATTTAATAGTATATTAATTTCAGTTACACAGTTACATAGTGGTTAGATGTTGTATAACTTACCAAGCAACTCCCTAATAAGTCTAGTAGCCACCTGACACCACACTGTTACTACAACGTTATTGATTACATTCCCTGTGCTGAACTTTAGAAAGGCACTCAGTAGAAGCGCTCAAAGACAATCTCAGCTCTCGATATGCTTGTGCAATATCCAACAACTCAGTTCACTGATGTGTGGGACAGATGACTTCTCTTTGGGTGCCCAGCCTTGATTTACTTCTTCAAAGGGATACTCTTCATTTAGCTTGAATTCTTGAAAGGAGATGCTAATGATCTTCAAATACTTTCCTTCCCCCAAACCTTCAAAAGTAATTTAGCTAGTCTTATCTCACAGGCCCTAAGAACACTCCTTTGTCCTGAGATTGTGGCGAGAACATATCAGCCGAGACATTTTCATAGAGTTCTATTCACATCAGGCCCTACCTTGAACTGTCCTTGTGCTTAGGGTTCCTGCAAGCTGGTTCCCCTGCCCCGACTCTAATGTGTTCACAGAAGCCTTTACTCTTTGCCTGTAACCACAACTGTGTTATCAAATGAGCTCCAAGGAGCTAAAAATCTGATCGTCAGCTAATTAACCTTTGGACAACTTTACAGAATTTATCTACAATAGGATATTTCGTATACTTTCAAAGTCAAGTGTAAGATGATCACAGTTTTTAAATATTCCTTTTGAATTAGGGAGTCTAAGAAAATCAGAGCCACTAGGCTGAGATTTCTGTTAGGCTTTGGGGCTAGTTTAGATTACAGTGTAAACAAATGATGATGTTGTCCTCTTCCTTGAGGGGCCAGTGGGATTAGGAAATAAAGTCTATTCAAAGTCTGCTTTTTTTTTTTTTTTTAACAGTCACAACATTCTTCTCTATGAAGATGGGCATGCCGTGGTGGCAGATTTTGGAGGTGAGAGTTCCAGGAATAATACCCTCAAATAATATCAGTTTCTTTCTTCCTTCCTAGTCTGTGCCTAATATTGTATGACAGTGTTAAAACAGGTTTCACCCTGATGGATGTACTTCTCTAAGTCATTAAAATCTTAATGGCCCTGGTTTTTTTAAGTATATCATTTATTTTTAGTTTTCCCCCTCTGATATCTTCAGCTAAAAGCAAGGAACTGAGAATTTAAAGAGGATCAAGTTTTCCTAGGGTTTCAAAATGTTAGCTGTCATCTTTGACCTTGGTTTAAGAGAGCTCCTTTGACATGGATTTGTTCCGTTTCCTCCAGAATCCAGGTTCCTGCAGTCTCTGGATGAGGACAACATGACCAAACAGCCCGGGGTCTGCTGCTGCTTGTGTGCCCTGTGATCACGAAACAAAACCTGTAAACTCCGCGTGAGAGGGAGAGAGACGAGAGCACCTTCCAATGGGAGAAATGTCATTGTCCCGGGGCAGGATAATATTTCTGCTTTTATTTTCAAAAAGCCCTCAGAAGAACTGTTTCAAGGCTCTCCCCAAGAAATAGATTCGATATATACGTGGAAAATGTTATGGAGAAAATAATACCGAATTTGATTCAAATGCAAGTGGAAAGTACATGGCCGGCATGGATCCTTACGTCCTATAGTTAACAGTCAATAGATAACTAACTACAAAATCTGTAGTTCACCAGCATCTGTTACCAACTCATTTTCCACTTTAAGTCAAATAGTAAAAGTGCTAACATCTGAGGCAGATGTAACTGCTCAACATGTCTGCAGTCAAATGCATCGCCTGCCCTCTCCTTCAGTCCCCCTCCCCCCTGCCAAAAAAATGTACACTTCTTTTTCTGCACTACCTGTGTTATTAAATTACCCAAGTTTGGGGTAATTTTTCATTCCTTCCTTTTCCTGCTTCCACTGACACTTTACTCAATCATTTTTCCTGATTGTTCCTTTTTTTAACATTCATCTCTACTTCTCATTTTCCACAGCCTCAGTTCAAGTCCTCATCATCTCTTTCCCGAATTATTATAATAGGCTTCTGACTCCAGTCCTCTCTTCCAGTTCATTCTTTGCAAAATCAGCCAGATGTGCTTTGATAATTTACCTCCTCCTGTAAACCATCAACAATGCCCACTGCCCACAAGCAAAAATCCAAATTCCTTTGCCTGGAAGCCTCCTGCTCCACCCCGCATCTGGCCCCAGGCCCCCTCTGACCTGTCCCAACAAGTACTCCCAACTTCCCTGTGCCCCAGCACACAAGCCATCCCCCAACCCTGCCATTCACTTTCACATCCCCGCAACTCTGCCAGAGTGGTACACAATGCACCCCACCTGGAGGAAGTCTGCATTTCTTACAAGGCCCAGGAAATTGTATCTGTTTTAATAACCTGCCCATAACCTTCTGCCTTCTCCCCATACACTTTTCTCTATGTTCTTTTGTAGCACTTTGCACTACTGGTTTGTACTCTTATTCACACATTGTATGTGGAAAACGTATTTCTACGTTTTATGTTGACTGGTAGTAGAGCACGGGACACGTATTAAAGAAAAATAATTCAGTATATACTTTATAGTAAATCACAGAAAGTTTCATTGTGTAAAGCTAAAGTTATTGTAATTTTACTGAACATTGCCATTTGCGCAAAAAGTCAGCAAAATTGGCCCGCGCCACCTGTGAGCGAGATAAATTACCCGCATACAATGTGTTCATTCAACAAACATTTATTGAGCGCTTACCACATGTCAGGCATTGTACAAAGGGCCATCAGTGTAAATGTAAATAAAAGCTTAGTCCTTGATCTGAAGGAGCTCATTTTCTAGTGAGGAAAACAGTAATATGGATTTTAAGCAGTGTGAAGTTTCAGTGCTAAGGTGTGACAGTCACGGGAGCTCAGGTGGGATGCATAGATGTACATTAGATGTGGGAAAAACAGAAGGGGGTGCCAGGCAGAGTAAACAACAGGGTGAGCAAAGACATAGGGGAGGAAGAGAAATACCAAATTTCCCAGCAGAACCTCGTATAGTTTGGCACCGTTGGCACGTACTGTGTGAGAGAGAAAAAGCGAGAGAGGAGTGAGAGGGGAAGGCAGGGAAAACATCGTGGACCACATGGTATCCAAGTGGGGGTATTAGATTTCACTCATTCGTTCAACCCATATTTATGGAACATCTTCTAGAGGCCAGACATTTATTTAGAAATGGGGGATATTATAGTGAACAAAATAAAGTTCCTGTTTCTATGGAGCTAATATTTTACTACAAGAAGGTAGACCCCGAAACAAGTTAACAAAATAAGTGGTGATAAATGTTATGAAGAAAACACAAAGCAGAGTGTATAAGCAGAGTGATGGGCATGCCATTTCGATAGGGTGAGAGGGAAAGACCACATTCCATAAGAGACCTGAAGTGGGAGTAATCCACGTGGGGGAAAGAACAGTGTAGACTGGGAAACAGTAAGTGCAAAGGCCCTGAAGCAGGAGAGTTCTTTGTGTGTTCAAGGCCAGAGTGACTGGAGTGAAGTAAGCCAGGAGAAGAATGGTGGGGTGTGAGCTCAGGGTGGTGTGAGGAGTGTGGCCTCGTTGACAAGACAGGGGCTTCATCTGGTACCTGGGACACAGAGAGAGCTAGAGCAGCGGTTCTCAGCCCTGGCTGTACAGTTGCATCACTTGGGAAACTTTGCAAAGCATACTACCTAAATCCAATTCCCAGAAATTCTGATTTATTTGCTTAGGTGGATTTTGGGTACCCGTATCTTTTAAAGATTCCCCAGGTGATTCTAAAATGCAGCCAGTTGAGTCTCTCTGACTAAATAACCTTTCATTGAATGGAATTGAATTGCATTTCACCAACAGTGAGTTACATCCTTTTATCATGCCGCCTCATCCTCAAGCACAGCACTACTCTAAATTTATTTTGAAGGCTACTTTGTTTCTTCCCAGTTATATGGCCTTATACGAGTTTGCTAATTACTCTATTACCCTCCTGTGAAAAGTCGGGCACGCTGTATGCCCACTCCCACGTAGGCAATGTGGTGACACATGATCTGCCGTGGAGGCTGTTTGGAATGTGGAAGCTCATGTGGAAGAATTGCACGTGAGCACCGTAGTCGGAATGAAGATATTCCTGGAAAGCTATAATTACGCATGATTTCAAAATAAGGTAGACACTTAAAAAGAATTATAAGCAGCCAGCACGACGCACAGAATTTCAGTAAGAATATGCGCTGGTTTCCTTCAGTGGAAATACAATGAAAGCAGGTGTTTAGCAAAGGTCATCGATGTGATTATGGAGCTGTGAGGTTTTAGAGCTGGAAGTCTTTCCTCCTGTTTTGCCCTTGAGGAATCTAAATTTCAGAAAGCATAAAGACTTGTCCAGAGATGCCCCGATAGTGGTAGAGCCAAATGTCTTATAACATGTCCATCTTCTAACTGAAAATCTAGTGATGTATCCTAAACCACAAACAAACCATACTTATGCATTTGCATTTCAGAATGGAAGCATACTTAAAACTGAAAAATATGTAATTGCAAGAAAAAAGAATGTAAATAAGGCCATCTAAACATGAGGATAGAACTTTGTGCAGAGAAATGTAATTGTAACAGTTCGCGGGCTTTTTTCCTGGGATATGGCACAGATAGCACTCAGAAGTAGCATGCCTGGGCAAACAAAGGATATCTAAGAGACCTGACCCTGCCAGTGAGAAGTCTGCTTGTAGGTATGTTCTCGGCACTCCCCCAAGGCCCTTTGCTCAGTCCCAAGGCCACTATTTATGGGCCTGATTTGGTGATTTCCTAAATTACAACCTAAAGATCTAAAGCACAGGTGGCAAACACAAGGCCCAAGGGCCAAATCTGGCACCCCCTCCTTGTTTTATCTGGCCTGGCACCTTGTTTCTACCCAGCAGCAGCACTGAGCTCTCACTTAACTGTTAAGGAGTAGTTACATTTATACAGTCCTAAAATTACATTCGGCCCTTTGAAGGCAACTGTGAGGCTGCTGTGGCCCCTGGTGAAAATGAGTTTGACACCCCTGCTAAAGGAGGGAGCTATCTCCCACAGTGCATAGATGCACTCCCTGGGAAACATGGATTTCCTGGATGAACCCATATCTGGCTACTCAGAGACTTGTAAGGCTCCTAGGGGAAAGATGTTCAGAGATAAACAAATGAACAAAAATAAACACTGTTGCTGTGATAATCATTTTGTGACAGGGAAACATGATGATTACTATTATTGTAATATTTGGGGGGAAATTATGGATTTCATGATCTTCCAATGACTAAAAACAAAAAAATGTGCTTTAAAAAAATAAACAACAATAAGCACATTATTCATGTGTAAACACACAAATTTATGCACAAAGTGAGGGTAGTGTGGATGTTACTGTACATTTATGTTTTTTGAGAATATTGAAAGAACACTTAGCGGATGCTCACTAAGAAGAACACTGCTCTACAGTGGAAGAACGAAACACATGGTAAACAAATGACTTGTGGGTTTTCTCGACACACAGAACCTTCGCTGGATGGCGCCTGAGGTGTTCACCCAGTGCACGCGCTACACCATCAAAGCCGACGTCTTCAGCTACGCGCTCTGTCTGTGGGAGCTTCTCACCGGCGAAATTCCGTTTGCTCACCTCAAGCCAGGTAAGCCGTGGTGTAATTCAAGTTCCGTTTCCCTCAGTTCTGTGCACTTTTACAACTTCAAGGAACTTTTTTTTCTTTTTTTACTCAAAATGATTATTCTTGGTGGGATGGCAAAGTGAGCAGTAAGTAAACAATCTCAATTTTTTTAAGGTGTGCACCCAGTCCAGAAAACTTAATGACCTCATTCTGTGATTTTAGACATTGACGCACAGAAGTATAGGTATCTTTTATGAAAGTTTAGGGCTTTGCTTTATCTGTTGTCAATAAAACAAGCAAATGACTATGGCCATGTGACATGTAGGTGCAAGGAATGTGTATAGTGCAATACTTATCTTTCGATATTAGATTACAGAAGTGTTTTTTTAGTGTGTAGAGAGGGGAGAGCAGAAAACAGCAATGTATAAAAATAACCTGTCACGACTGCTTTCTGCTTGTTTCACATTACACAAGAGGGAATTGTTTTTCCCAACAATTTTGTGTACACATGTGGCTACAGTTCAAAACTGGGGCTTTGTGAGTGAGCCTAATGTTCTCCGTAACATGAATTGTACTCCACGCAGAGCGGTGGTGGAGGTGGGGAACATAATCTCAGGACTTGAGGTTTAAAGGAAATCTTTTTTTTTTTTAAGATTTTATTTATTTATTTTAGAGAGAGAGGAAGGGAGGGAGACAGAGAGGGAGAGAAACAGCAATGTATGGTTGCCTCTCACATGGCCCTCATGGAGACCTGGCCCGCAACCCAGGCATGTGCCCTAACGATGAATCGAACCAGGACCCTCTGGTTCCCAGCCCGCGCTCAATGCACTGAGCTACACCAGCCAGGACTAAAGGAAATCTTATTTGCATCTGTCTCTTCATTTTAGTTGAGTTTCTTTCATGTTTTGTCACATTGTTTACTTACTTGTGTCCACCACTAGGCTGAAAGGTTCTTAAGGACTATGCATCCCCCAAACCAAGTATGCGTGAAAAGTTGTTTTCAAATTAAATCATAAATAAACTTTCGATAAACTATGCTGTAAGCTCCTAGTGGCCACTCTATCATGATCCATTAGAAGAATAAAGTCGAAAGTGATCTTAGGGAAAAACAAATCTTACAAATGTGTACACTCCTAAGTTAAAAGTGTTATCCAGGATCACAGTGATGATTAGTCCTCATGCACAGAGCAGAAGCCATACTTTGTATCTTCTTTTCAAGGTGTCTTTTCCCCTGACACAGTACAATCTTTAATTACATTCTGCATAGTGTCTAACTGGAGCTTTTCCCAAATTATATGGTCTATAAGTACTCATTGAATTCAATGATTATTTAATTGCCCTCATCTCTCTGTATACGCTTTTCATGTTTTAAATTTAAATGATAAGGTTTAGCCATTACTACAGCGTGAATACTAGAGCTCCATTGTGAGCTGGACCAGTGCTGCCAGCTGTGATGTCTTGCTCTCACATGCTGCTCTTTACCCCTTAGAATCTTCATTCTGATTAAGACCAATGACGATACTTAAACAAATCTATAATTCTAAAAAATCCAATAATTCTAGACATATTGTGGCATTTTTCATAAGAAAGAGATAAATCTTCCCTCCTCTCATCTTCTTTGTCAATCCATTCACCTATTCTGTTGGTTTGAAGTCCTAATACATCTTGGATGTATTCACTACTTACCCCAATCCACCCCCATCCTAGCTTAAGCCACCATCTTTATCATTTATACTGCATAAAATTTATTAAACTATAAATTATTACAGTAAAAGTTATCACTTTAGGTTAACAGATCAATGTTTTAATAAATATATACAGTTGTATGGCCACAAATACAATCACAATATAGCGCTTTCCTATCACTCCAGAAAGTTCCCTGCTGCCTTTTTGGAGTTAATCTGCTTTTCTCGCACCCCGCCCCTGGCAACCACTAAACTCTTTCCTGTGCCTATAGGTTTGTATTTTCCGGAATGTCATATAAATGGAATTATGTTGTTGCATTCATCAGTAATTCTTTTTCATTCCTGTGTGATATTCCATTGTGTTAACATACCTCAATTTATTTATGCATTGAAAAGTGGATCATCATTTGAGTTATTCTCATTTAGGAGCTGTTATGACTATAATTGCTAAAACCACTCAAGTTTTTGAATGGATATTTTCACTACTCTTAGATAAATACCTAAAAGATCTTATGGTAAGAGTTTTCCCAAGGCACTTGTACCATGATGGATTCTCACCAGCAGCATATTAGAATTTCACCTGCTCCATATTCTTGCCAGTACCTTTTTTATTATCTACTTAAAATAAAATATTAGTCACTACAGTGTGTAATGCTATATCATTATAGTATTATTTTATATTTCTCTAATAACTCATGATATTGATAATCTTTTCATGTGTTTATTTACTGTTCATATATCTTTGTTTGGTAAGTGTTTGTTCAAATTGCCTTTATTACTTAGTCATAAGGATTCTTAGATTCTAGGTAGAAGTCTTTCATCTGTTATGTGTTTTGCAAGTATTTTCCTCTAGTCTGTGATTTGCCTTTCCATTTTCTTAAAGATGTTTTTCAAACAGAAGCTTTTAATTTCAGTAAAGTCTACCTAATCAAACTTTTAAATCATTTTTTTGTGTGTATACTAACTAAAATATTCTTGCCTCACCCAAGGCCACAAAGATTTCCTCCTATAGTTTCTTATAAGAGACTTACAGGTTTAAGTTTTATGTTTGTAAGATTAAGTTGAGGTTTTTAAAAATTATACAAGGTATGGGTTGAGTTTATAGTGCTTTTGTTAATTTATTGAGTTTTTATGGATTTCCAATTTTTTCAGCATTTGTTGAAAAGACTGTCTCCATTAACTTATTTTTGTACATTTGTTAAAAATCAATTGATCAGATCTCTGTGCATCTTTTTCTGACTCTATTCTGTTCCACTGATATGTCTACTCTTATTCCACTATCAGATTGTTGATAGATTATAGTAAGTCTTGGAATGCAACATGAATCCTCCAACTTTTCTCTTCTTTGTTAAAATTGCTTTGGCTAAGTCTAAAGTTTTTGCTTTTTCATATAAATTTTAGAATCAGCTTTCAATGTCTACCGAAAAAGAGAGAGAGAGAGAGAGAGAACATGCTGGAATTTTTATTGGGTTGCATTGAATCTGTAGCTCAATTTGAGAAAAATTGACAACTTAAACATATTGAATCTTTTCATCAATAAAAATGGTGTATCTCTCTATTTGTTTAGGTTTTCTTTACATTTTTGCCATCGGTGTGTTTTAGTTTACATCATACAGATCTTACACATATTTTTTAGACTTATTTCATGTATTTTGTGTTTCTTTATGCTATTATGAATGTTATTTTTAAATATCAATTTCCAATGGTTCTTTCCTAATATAAGAGATATAATTAATTTTTATTTTTATTTATTTTATTTTTTAAAGATTTTATTTTTTAATTTTTATTGTCTTAAAGTATTTTTATTGATTATGCTATTACAGTCCTCCCAATTTTCCCCCTTTATGTCCTCTCCTCCCTGTCCCCCAACCCTCCGGCATCCCCCCCACTTAGTTCATGACCATGGGTTGTACATATAAGTTCTTTGAGTCCTCAGTTTCCTATTTTTAAGTAACAACATCGTACCCTATGAATTTGCTAAATTAACTTATCAGTTCAAGTAACATTTTTGTACATCTTTAGGATTTTCCACACAGTTGATTAGGTCATCTGTGAATAAGGAAAATTTTATTTTATTCCTTTCCAATCTACCTGTCTTTTATATCTTTTTCTTGCCTCTTACACAGGCAAGGACCTCCAGTGCAATACGGAGTAGAACAGTGAGATATTTTACTCAAATCCATCTACTTCTTGAAGTTTTATCCACGACCACCCTAGTGTAAATTGCCACCTTCATCAAATTACTGCAATAGCCATTTGACTGTTTTCCTTCTATTCTTGTTTCCCCTTCCTCTTCAGTCTCTACACATCCGCTGAAATGATATTTCAAAACATAAACTTGATGATGTCACCATTTTTTAAATTATCCTATGACTACCCATGTTCTTAGGATTAAATCTTGAAATCTTTAGCATGCCCTCCAAGACTCTCCACAGTTCTATATCTCTAACCTTGCTGGTATCACCTAACTTTTCCTGCTCCGGTCACTCGGCCTTCTTGGGCTTCCTGTAATACGTTGCCCTTCTGCCAGCCGTATCTTCAGTAAATATGGTTAATGACGACTCCACAAAAATTGCTGTGAGGATTAAATGAGATCAAGTCTGTAACTGAACTTTGTGAATCGAGGACTCTGGAACTCTAAGGCGAAAGAGAAGGGCAACGTGTAACACAGGGTCGAGGCTTCCTTTGATTCTGTACTTGAGTGGGACTCTCGTTTTCCAGGAAGCCCCTAGAAACACTTCATGTCATCTTGATTCCTCTTTTTCCTTCTTTTCTTTCTTTGTCTTTTCACTTTTCTTATTTTCAGCCTCACTTTCTAAATATCTCAAATCTCTACACTTATCGCCCTCGTCACTGCTACTTCCTTATTTCCCATGCAGAACACAGCACAGTATCACAAACAGCATCCTTGTCCCCAGTTCTGCTTACCCTCGTTTTCCACCAATTGCCATTCTGTAGCTTTCTAAAAAATCAAATTTGATCATCTGGCTTTCCTTACTTAAAATTGCTAATTTTTTTTTTTATTTTCTCTTAAGGTCAAAACAAAATTTCTCAAAACAACCTACAAAGTTCTTCATAACGATGACCTTGTTTTCCTCCCCAGATCTACCTTTTGTCACCTGCAGCCTCTCCGCTGTGTTCCAGCCACAAGAAATGATTTCATTTCCGCAGCTTGCTGCATTTCCTCACACTTCCATGTCTTTACAAATGGTAGTCATTTGTCAGAGATGCTCTTCCCCACTTTTTATCATATTAACTGCAATTTACTTTTAGGTCTTAAATATTACTTCTTCCAAAAACATCTTTCCTAATTCTCCAATATTGAGTTAAGCTCAGTCTCCTCCATGCCGTAAGTCATCATTCATCATAGTATTTATATTTCACTCATACATTTTCACTGTTTACTCTGTTATACTTTACAAATTTTAAAATGAGTATTTCAAAGAGATGAAGATGCTCTCTCTCATGTACCCACAGAAATATTTACTATTTTTGGAGAGGGAATATTATATAATAGAACAGTTAAAATTGTTGCCTAAAAATAACTTGATTCCAATATCCCAGATATTGGGATTTATACTACTTTATTGGAGAGTTTGTTTATGATAGATGCTGGATTTTTTAAAGTTGGACAGTGACCATGCATCAAGAAATGAGACTGTTAATATCATTGCAGTGGTTAGGCAATCTAGCATATGTTTAGCAATAAATCATGTGAAGCATCAGATTCAATATAAGCTACATATTAGCCATTTACAATAAGTAACAAATCTGTGACTACAATGTGGGGCAGCATTATCAATTACAGGAACTGCAACATTACACATGGCTCACCTCCTGGACTTAGCAGAATTCTGTTTCCTGGGAGAAATGTAAAAGTATAACACAAATCTTAGCATGGACTCTTAAGCAAATAACGAGTATGCATTCAGAAGAACTTGAAGTCAGGGTCTCCTTTACATAGTATATCTTCAATTTAACCTTACAATTTCAGGGTTAAGAAAGAACTATGCCCACAGGGCCAGCAGAAGCAGACAAATGTTCAACACAGCATAGTCTGATGACCAGGAAATCCCTTGCTCTGACTCAGTAGGACCAGAGCTACCCAGCTCCAGTGAAACGATGCTGTGAAGGAACAGGGATGCCTGCTCACTGTTACCATATCAACGAATTTCTCTATGTTTTTTTTTAATCTAAAATTTTTTTAATGTTGGCAATCAACTCAATTTTTAAGGAAACATTTTATCAAGCTAACAGTGTATGGGCTAAAGAAAATTTGCATGATGTGTAAGGGCATGAGTCTTGGGACCTTACGCAAGCCACTCACCCAAGCTATATTTCAGTACTTCAATTTCTTTCTTTTTAAAGTGGGGACAATAATAAGACCTATCTCAAATGGTTGAAATGGTGGTTGTCATTAGTAAGCACTCAGTAAATAAATATTAACAATTACAGTTATTAATATTTTAGGCTATTATTAAGTGCTCCTATTGTCAGGAATGGTGCTAGAATAAGAGGAAAGGAAAAAGGAATAAAGCATTGTCCAAGCCCTCATAGTACAGAGAGAGAGAGTGAGAGAGGTCCAATCAGCAGAGTGAGTCCCAACGAGACTGAAGCACAGAGTGCTCAGGATTCTCCCCGGAGGGGTCTCCTGCTGAGACAAGTGGTGGGCAAAGGATACCAGGGATGGACTCATAGGGCAGGTGATACCTGAACTACATCTTTAAAGGATGAGTACTGATTAAATAGTAAGTAGTGGGGAGATGGAGAAGGCACCCCAGCAGAAAACAGTGTGGGCGAGGTGCAGATGTAGGAGAGGCACACAGACGATTCAGCAGGGATAAATCAGACACTACAAGAGACTCAGTAGCAAGATGCATGCCGTAAGTGTAAAGCTAGAGCCAGACGGCGGAAGGGCCCTGTGTGTCAACAGTGCAAGTCACTGTAGGATGTCAAGTAGGGCAGTAGCACAACTCTACTATTATTTTAAAAATGTTTCCTCTTGCTACAAAGCAAAAGCTGGATTGGAGAGATTCAAAGTAGAGGCAAGGAAACTAGGTAATCAAGAAGAGAATAAATAAATCCTTAACTAGGGAAGGGGCTTTGGGAGAGAAAGCAGAGGTTGGCTTTCAGAGATTTTAACAGGACTTGCTGATGGATTGCGGTGGAAGCACGAGGGGGAGAGAGAAGCAGAAGTTGAGGATGACTTTTAGGCTGCCGGTTTAGCCAGCAGGAGGATGATGGATATAGGAAGAGAACAGATTTGTGAGAGAAATGATTAGATTGGAAGGAGAAGGAGCCAGGGTGTGAAGCCAAGCAGAGAGGGAAGAACCAGGCAAGACGAAAAAGGAGCTGGTGTGTGTGACCTGGCAAAGAAGAGCTGTCCTGGATAGACGTCAGAGAAAGAAACCAACACCTGCTTCCATAATTTGATTTCTCTCCTGGGTCTGTCACCTCGGATGTATCATGAAAAACTAATGGAGAAATCTGGGATGAATTAATCCATCAATATATATTTTATCCAATCCATTTTCTTATAAGCAGGTACCACTTTTGTGGATCACTTTCAGACCATAGTTTGGGGCCAAAGAAGAAAGCGTCTTGTCTTCCTGTGTGATGCCAGCTGGTTTCACAAGGAGACTCAACTCTGTGCCCTGGGATTCCTTAATGCCAGGCTCTAAGTCTGAGATGTGACAGCAAATTAAGAACATCTGCCAACTTATTCTAGCCAGATTTGGGTGAGACTTCATATTGAGACTTTAAATCAGAGTTGCAAACTGCAGTCCAGGAACCAAATATGGCTTGCAGACATTTTGATGTCTCACATATGGATTTTAAAAACAAGATTTGAAATACATATAGGGAACACAGTCAAGTCATTGGTCTCATATTTGCAGCCATTTGCTACCCCTGCTCTAGTATTATATGATTGTGCTCTTCTGCATATGTGATTAGGATCATAGCACATCTGCATGTAAGAACCTCAAAGGGCATAAGCACGTTGATGATGTAGACTGTGCTTTGACAAGTGATAGGAAAATAGGAGTGAGCTGAAGTTCTGAAATCTTATGTTTGCTGTGCTAACCCTTATCAGTTTTTTTTTTTTTTTACTGAAAAGAGTGGAGCCAGCCAATAACTACACAGATCACTGAAGAGATCAAATCGGTCCAATGGATGGTGATATTTCTATGAATATAGCTGATATTAACATTCCAATACTTCATTACACTGACAAAGATTGCAATGAGAACAGACAATGGTGCAAATTAATCTATTCTTCTGACAGTCTGTAATGAGAATGGGATGTGGTTTAAAAAAATTAAGCCATTCTTAGTACAATCTCAAGATTGCAATCTCATGGTCTCTCTCAGATGCTATATGCTCTGGTGATACATTACTGAAAAGTGTCAGTTTAACAAAGAATGTCTTCGCTCTTGCTGAGATGGTAGAATGAATTTGCTTTGTTTCACCACAGCCCTGCCTATTAAAAACAATGAAGTAGAATCAATTGTGTTTTTTTAGAACATGCATACACACAGTCAAAATTGGAAAAAAAAAACATTCTGGCAATTTTATCTTAGTCAAAACTTACAAACACAAAATGATAATTTATTGTTCCTTTTTTAATATGAATGCCTAGATTTACTTCTATACAACATAAGAGAATAAGTGATAGATTACTTTAGGAATTCAGAATCTAGTAACAATTTATCCATAAGCAATGTGTAGCTAATTAAGTTCGTCCTGGAGAACTGAGTAGTCATCCTCTTCACAATGGCCATGTTGCATTATGAGGGGGATGGTGACAGATGAGATGGTTTGTAGCCTTGTAATTCACGGTAACTCAGTGCAGTGTTTTACTTGGTATTCATACCCAAAGAAAACCTCAAAAGGAGCTGAGATTTCTGGTCTAAACAGAACAGATCATATAAAACAGTGGTGTTGATATCTGATTCTCTAGGTTCAGACTAAAGGGAATTAGAAAAGCCTTTAGATATGTAGATAATAATTACAGCAACAACAACAGCTAACATTTATTTGGAATCTACGATGCATCAGATGCTCTAAGTACTCTGTCTCTTTCCATCCTAACAATAACCCGTGGTTCAGGTCCTATCAGGGTAAAATACATATGCTCAATGTCACCTGCTAGTGAGAGGTACAGCCCAGAGTTAACTGCATGGCTCCCTGTCCCCAAAGCCCATGTATGCCACCCTTACACTATGTCCTCACTGCTTCATCTTTAAATTTAGAGAAATTAATACTCACAGAGCAAATTAGTTTAATTAGGATCTCCCAGAGAGTTAAAAGTAAAGCCAGACTGGAAATCAGGCCTCCAAACTTCCTTATAAAGGGCAGTTCTTAATAGTCATACTGCTTCAGTTTATTGAAGCCCCCTCCCCAAAGGCTTCGGGCAAAAGATAGTATTATGTACTAAATATGCCACCAAATCTCAATAATTGACTTAACTATATTTACAGTTAATATTAAACTAAACATTATATTCATTCTGTAATGTTTCTTGATGAATAGGAATTATTCTCTATCCCAAAAACATAATAATGAACAAGATAATAATTGGCATTAATCCATCATCTTCACTTGTTTGTACAAACACTTTTACTGAGTCCTGTATACCACAATCTATATTATTTCCAGTGAAATGTTATTGTAAACTATCTCATTTATCGATTCATTCAGTGCATACCTATTAAATGCCTACTAACTGCTTGTCGCTGTGCTCAGCACAGGAGATACACTGTGAAAAGCCACAGTCACTGACCTCTAGGAGCTTGTGATTCATTTTCAGAGGCAAGTAATTAAATAGGCAATTAAGTATGAAACATTGTATGCTCTTGTAGTACAGGGTGCTGGGTCAGGACATAGGAAGCATGGCCAGAAAGGGTTCATCCAAACCATGACCTAAGTGACAGTAGATGTAATGCAAAAAAAGAAAGTAGGGAAGAAGATACCAGAAAAAACATCACATTTCAATACTGAACTATACAAGGCAGAGAAAAATCCAGCAATTCATTTATTTATTAATCATGCATTCATTCGCCATATTTTATTGAAAAGTATAGCACTTATTTTCTTAGCTTATTATCACTCACATAGCATGTTAATACATTCTGTCACATGAATGAAGTTTATCACGTGTTATTTTGATGCCTAGTCGGTTGTTCACTGGTCTCTTTTCAGAGACGACACTGACAATCTATATTCATAGCTTTTCTTTTCTCGATAAAGTTTTAATAAACAATGAAGAACTTGAAACCACAAATTGACACCAGGGTTATGTAGACCCTTAAGGCTGACTCACAAAATTGTGATTAATGCGACTCTCTTTGAGGATAATGGGAGAGTGAGGCAACACGGCTCTAGCACTGTGCTTTCTGATATTGCCACCATTAGACACACATAGCTATTTAAATGGCAGTTTATGTTAATTAAAATGACATAAAATTAAAATTTCAGCTTCTTGGTTATACCAGCCATATTTTAAAAGTACCTAATAGCTATATCCCACCATATTGAACAGCACAGAATAATATTTTCATCACTGCAAAAAGTTCTATGGAGACTTCCAGTCAAGATGGAAGACATACTTTGCCTCCTGCACAACCGTGGAGAGAATTGCAACTAAATCTCAAAACAAATAACATCCAGAACTGTCAGAAAATCAAACTGTATGGAAGTCTGACAACCAAGGATTTAAAGAAGCCACATTCAACCAAACTGGTAGGAGGGGTGGAGACATGAATATGGGCAGAGAGGCTAGGAGACTCAGTATGGCACAGAGAGGTGGCAATGGCGACAGAATGGGCAGTCCCATGTTCACGTGTGGTGGATGAAAATCGGGAGGGATACCTTGAGAGCAAGTAATCCCAGCCCCAGATCAGAAGGCACAGACCAGGGTTCCAGCTCCAGGAAGATAAACCTCCATCACTTCTGGCTATAAAATCCAGTAGGGGTTGGGGCAGAGGAAGAAACTGCTGGCTTTTCAGGAGACTCCAGGTGAAGAGTCCACACAGTCTTAGAATGTATGCAAACCCACCCACTCTGGGATTCAGCACCAGGGCAACAGCTGGAAAGGCACCACCTGTACACAGGGAATGGGTGAAGTGCCTAGAAACAGGACAAATGTCAGGCAAATCTCCAGAAGCCAGGTAGCAGCATTTTCCTCTCCCTAAGCCCTACCCCACATAGAACCACAAAGTGGTGAAGCAGGTTGCCTGCCCTGAAAATTACCTAAGGCTCTGATCCACTCAATTTACAGGTGACTTTTCTACACTAGGCCATGCTACTAAGACAGGGAGTCAAAGCAGCTCTACCTAATACACAGAAACAAAAACAGGGAGGCTGCCAAAGTGAGGAGACAAAGAAATATGGCTCAAATGAAAGAACAGAACAAACCTCCCCCCCCCCAAAAGAACTAAACAAAACAGAGATAGCCAATCTATCAGATAAAGAGTTTAAAACACTGGTGATCAGGAAACTCAAAGAACTCATTGAGCATGGTAACAACATAAGGGAAGAAATGAAGGCTACACTAAGTGAAATAAGGAAAAATCTACAGGGAAATAATAGTGAAGGGGAGGAAGTCGGTATTCAAATTAATGATTTGGAACATAAGGAAGAAATTAGCATTCAACCAGAACAGCAAGAAGAAACACGAATTCAAAAAAAATGAGGATAGCATAAGAAGCTTCTGGGACATTTTCAAATGTACCAACATCTAAATCATAGGGATGCCTGAAGGAAAAGTGGAAGAGCAAGAAATTGAAAACTTACTTGAAAAAATAAGGAAAGAAAACTTCTCTACTTTGGTGAATGAAATAGACATGGAAGTCCAGGAAGAACAAAGAGTCCTAAACAAGTTGGACCCAAAGAGGACCACACCAAGACACATGATTAAAATGCCAAAGGTTAATGATAAAGAGAAAATCTTACAAGCAGCAAGAGAAAGGCAGAGTGTTCCAATAAGATAATCAGCTGATTTCCCTGAAGAAACTTTGTAGGCAAGAAGGGACAGGCAAGAACTATGTGAAGTCATGAAAGGCAAGGACCTACATTCAAGATTACTCTATCCAGAAAAGCTATCATTTAGAATAGAAGAACAGATAAAGGGCTTCCCAGATGATGTAAAGTTAAAGGAGTCCATCATTGCCAAGCCATTATCACACGAAATGTTAAAGGAACTTAAGAAAAAGAAGAAGATCAAAACTATGAACATTAAAATGGCAACAAATTCACAACTATCAACAACTTAATCTAAAATAAAAAATAAAAAACCTAAACAAACAACCAGAACAGGAACAGAATCATAGATATGGAGATCATTTGGAGGGTTGGGTAGGAGGGTAGAGGGGGAAAATGGAGGGGGAGTTCAGGGATTAAGAAGCATAATTGGCAGGTACAAAATAGGAGGATGTTAAAAATAGTATAGGAAATGGAGAGGCTAAAGAACTTATATGCATGACCCCTGGACATGAACTAAGAGGGGAGGGTGCTAGAAGGAAGGAAGTGTACCAGATGGAGGGGGACAAAGGGGAAAAATTGGGACAACTGTAATAGCATAAGCAATTTTTAAAAATTATATATATATATATATATATATATATATATATATATATATAAAGTTCTATTGAACAGCCCTAGTCTAGAAGCTAGATTATAAGCTTTACTAAACTATTGATATTTATTTCACATAGTGCTGATGACAGAATAGGTGCTCAATAAAAAGTTTTTGTTATTTTTAATTTAGCCTTATTCCCTTTTAATAGTAGTGTTCTTTGTAAAAATATAAATTAATATTTACATAAATCATTTAATATATTTCATGTATCAATCAAAGTAAAGTGTGATTAATGGATTGACAGTGACATTTGAATCCCGAGTACCAGAAAGTTTCCCAGCTGCTCGTGTGGCATGGCCACTTAGGCAAGATGGACAAAGCCATCTCAAAGGTGACGAATTTTAGTTCCATGACCCCTCGTGTCACGTTGCCCGCTTCTCAGAGTTGCTCGTGAGTAGTGATCCTGCCAAGATGCGCAGAGCAAAAGGGAGAGGTTGCCAAGGCTTTGCAGAATCTGCTTTGAATAATGAAGAATTAAATATCATTCATCTTAAACTGACTTTCTAGACACAGTGCCAAGAAGTGAACAAGTAACTTTATATACCTGATGTCAGAGTCCAAGAGAGTTTCAGAGGAGATGTTTGGCACCTGCATCTGAGCTTAATTCACCTTATGAATAGTCTCTCCCCGCCCATTAGCTTAAACATGTTCACCACACTGGTTTATGTGCTTATAGTTGCTCCAGCTCAACAATATCCAAATGGTCATAAGGTGAAAAAGCAGAGTTAGATCAGTGATCATTAAGCATCAGTTTGTTTGCTTATATATTCACTGAATTCCAAAAAGAATTCAAAATAGTCAAGAGTAGCCAATGGAAGGAGCCTAACATGCCTAGTTTTTTGTAACACAAAAGATACATTTGATGAGTCATGTTAAGTTTGCTAACTATGATTTGATCAGCCTTTTGTTTCTTTGTTTTCTCAGTGTTAGCAACCAGTGAGGGCCAGTGCTGGTCATGTTTGCCTTCGACCTTCTTCAGGCTCCCGGGCCGAGTTTCCAGTCACACACACACAGCTCAAGCCACCCTCACACCATGTCCAGGGGTATGTCCATTTACAGGCAGGCAAAGGACATGAACTGAGGTTTTAAAGACAATAAATGTTTGGGAAAACATTAAGCCTCACTACTCATTAAAGAACAAAATTTAAACAACAATGAGTGAGCTGATATATTCATCTCTCATATTAACAAAATCTTTTATAAAGTGAGAAAATCTAATTCTGGTGCAGGCGTAATTAAAAACCTGCTTACAAACTTGCTACTGAAAGTATAAATTACTACAATTATTCAGAAAAACAATTTACCAGTATGTATTAAAATTCTTTAGTTATCATCTTTGATATATTAATTTTACCTCTAAAATAACATAGGTAGTTTGTGAAATCAAGAAAGTCATATTGAAAAAGACATTCTTTGAAGTGTTTATACCCGAACTTGAACATAAAATTGAGGAATGATTAAGTAAATCACACTAAATGAAGAGTCATTAAAAATATATTAACATGGAGATTTAACATTGGAAATGCTTATATTTAATTTAAGGAAAGAAGTATGACATAATTGTATATTAGAAATAAGCTCAATGATGTAAACATAAGAAACACTTAAAATATGTTTACATTTGTTTCCTCTGAATAATATTTTATTCTTTCTAATTCTCTTAATTTTCTAAAATTTTACAAAGACAAACTTTACTTCTGGCAAAATTAGATATTAATTCTGACCAACCCATGCAGCAGACTGTTCAGTTACACTGCATATGATTTCACTGCACCAAATCTATAATCAGAAATTAATTGGAGCAAACTTAGGTGGAGAGGTGGTGGTTGAGGGTCATACCTCCAGCCTTTAAGGTATAGACAGACACTTGTGACATCACAATCTAGAAAACAGGAAGGAGCAATGCCCTGGTACTTGAGCCTCCCACTGGTGCAGAATAATTTTTTTTTCTGAAGAATAAAAAGACCTTCATGTGTTGTTCACAGAGTATTTTCAATGTGAAGTGGCTGAAGAGAGTATGGAATCTGGAGCAAGAGGCTACAGCAGCCACTAGTGAGATTTAATTCTTTTGATAAATTAAAAACTCGTTACATACATACACCAAAACATAACAGTAACACTCACACGTACTTCTCATTGTTGTTAGGGGGATTGAAAAACTTTGTGTCTGTACATACCATGGTGCCTGATAGAAAATGTATTTAATAAAGATAGTTATAGGCTTGGTTTCCAAGGGAGTATAGAAATCGCTGGTTGCAGAACAGAAAAATAATCAGCAATCAGTAATCTACAATGAAGTTCCAAGAATCATAATGCAGAAATGGGAAGTTTGAGATGAGCAATATTCAGAAATGCAAATAGGCAGGCAGTACTAAGGAGTTCAATCAATGAGTGGTATTAGATAAAAAGATGGATGTGAAGTCTCTGACAGAGTTTAGCAAATAATAACTACTTTATAAATATTAAAAATTAAAATCCTAACATTCTGGTAATAGTCATGAAATTTTAGTGTAAAAAAAAATCTGCATTGCCCAGTTATTCAAAGTACAAAGTTCAGTGGCACACCCTGTCTTGCTATGCATCATGTAAGCTCATCAGCCTGAGAGTCCTGGCAGTGTACAGTCTGGTCCCATCTGTCTTTCTGTCTTTACTTTCTAGAACATCACGTACCTACCCTATTCTTCAGCCACACAACGTAAATAACTTGCCATTTTCATGCTCCTTTGTATGTTCTTTTGTTCTGTGCATAGTCCTTCTGCAAATGAATGAGTTTGTAAAGATAAACTTACAGTATCAATTTATGCAATGTTTGGTTTAAGTTTTTTAAAAAAGCACAGAGTTCTTTTCGAATCTCTCCTGATGATGCACAGATTGATTCTTGATGATTGTGGCCAGTTCGTGTGTTTCTTGAAATGAATTTCAAAGTGACATGACCGTTTTGTTTGCAGCGGCCGCCGCAGCTGACATGGCTTACCATCACATCAGACCGCCCATTGGCTATTCTATTCCGAAGCCCATATCATCTCTGCTGATGCGAGGGTGGAATGCGTGTCCTGAAGTGAGTCATTTTTTTTTTCATTTCCTCTTAGAAAATGTGTTATGGTCAAAATCTGTCACAAATAGTGTCACACCAAAGTCTTCTTTTAGTGTGTATATTAAGCCTGTCAAGGCAGGAAGACTGATTTGCCTTCTGCTCTTTCGTCTCTAATTGCCTCAAGAAGTCTGAGTATCTCATATTTCTTTGCTACTGCTCTCTGATTTTGAAATGTTTCTCACAACTGATTAGTAAAAGAAAAACCAGGGCATGACAGATGACTCACTCTCTCATCTCAGCTGCAATTTTATTAACTATGCTTCAGCCATATTTAGCCATTTTCTAAAGAAAGAAATTTGGCCCAAGAGGGGTTTGTATGGGCTTTTCACCATGAGACAGGCCTCCAGGCAAAGGCGCCCGACAGGTGGTCTTCAGCAGTGCTGGCTCCAGTGGAAGGCCGGAGACCTGGTCCTAGTCCTTCTCCAACTGAGTGGCTGTGATAAAGTGGTGAAGAGCATAGATTTAGAGTCCAAATGAGGGAATTGATAGTATGGAAGAAATAGTAAAGTATGGTATGTAAACAGTGAGAAAAAACATTTTAAAATATGATCATACGTCTAAGAGAGTAAAAGGAAATAGTCACATAATCCCAGGATGAAGTCCCAGACTGTCTGTGTACAGAAAAGGATTCTTCTTATTTGTACCAGATTGATGTCTTCAATTTCAAAGACTGACAAAGGAGGAGAGTCCACAACTTCTTTCCTGAGAGCAAGTTTAGTGCAGTTGTAGAGTCCCCCTGCCGCCATGTTTTGCTGTCTATTGAAATCCTTGTGTTTTGACGTCAGTCCGCATTGATTCTTTTGCTCCAAGCAGAGGGACTTAGTTCACATTCTTTACACTGGAGATCCTTGTGCAAAAAGGCCTAATAGCCCTTATTCACCCACCTCTAATCGTCCTGATTATTGCTGTTCTCTTATTGTAGGTCCCTGTTTCTGATCCTTCCCAGGCACTTTATCTCTCTTTGACAAAGAAAGGAGTAGATAAAGGGAGGCTATTGTTATCTCAGAAAGCATCTCACCACAGGAGAAATAGAATAAGCCATAGTCCAGACGTTTGGAAGGAGAAAGCAACTTACCTATTTTCGAAAGGCAAAACCCAGACCAAGTCAATACCCAATCCCACAAGTGTACAGGAAACTCTTACAAAGAAAAGGGAAGATTATTATGGAATGTGGATTGAATATCTCAAAAGAAATAACCTCTGCTCCTGACCACTTAATCTGAGAGGTTACATATTTATATGTAGAATCTTCTCTCACTACCAGAATGTTAGCTGCATAAACACTGGGACTTTTTGTTTGTTCATTTTATTTTATATCTAGTAAGTGCTCCAAAATATTTATTGACTAAAGGAATGAATATCACTACTGCTTATCAATGCCTCCAATCATCTCATCTGGATTTTGATGTCCAGAAAACCTTGCCTTAAAAATTACACGATTAAAATAGTTCAGGATAAGCTTTCCTTGTCTTTCCAATGAACCTCAGACATGTTTTCCAGGAATAAGAGTGCCAAGTACCTAATCTAGAATTTCCTTCTCTCTGTGGGATGTGAGCTGTTCCAAGATCTAGCATAAAATGACCTTTTTGCTTTTGTGAACTGACTTTTCATGATTATAGATAAGGGACATAAGGAAGTTTTAATTTGGTGATTAAAAAGCAAGTGAGCTGGAGCTTCTGAAAGAATTTTGGGGGGTAGAATGGATGCCATAAGTAACAGATATGGAAATGATAAAGAGAACCAGAATAGGGCCAAAAGAGGGTACATTAAGATTTAGAAATATAAATATAAACACAGACACACACTAATGGGCCAAAACAAGTACTTGGTGTAAAGGTTTTATTGATCAGCAGCGAAGACTCTCAGGGTAGGTCTGGCTCTAGGGATGAGGTCCAGGGAAGAGGGTGGGGAGAAAGCAGGGTAGGAAAGCAAAGTCTCCGATTGGCAACGTCTGGGCTGTCAGTCAGGTGGACCCTGGCTTGGTTGTGGTATCCATCTCAGCATTATGAAAACGAGCTGCTTCTTTATGTGGCATGCCTCGGTCATCATTACATGGCCCAGTAAGGTCTTTACCGTATTAGTAGACTGAGTGGTGAGGAAAAAGAGAATAATGGGCTGGTTTTCTTTATTTCCTTCAACAGTTATTCACTGAGTCTCTACTACATATAGCCCCAGGAATAGGTGCTGGGGTTCCTTGGACATATTCTCTCAGTGGAATTTAGGGCCTAGTGGTCAAATGGAGATTAACCGGATAAACATGTTAACGGCTTTATAATTACAAGCTAAATTAAAGAAAAACCAAATTAGATGGGAATGCATACTAATGAATGCTAGCAAGTGGGGGACACAGAGCTCATGTGGGTCAGGTAAGGCTTCCTGGACGAGATGACCCCTGAGCTGAGACGGCAAGCATAAACAGGAGTTTGCTGAATGAAGGTGGTTGGTGAGAGAAAAAAGTCTCCAAAAAGAGAACATATGCAAATTTGTTATGAGAATACGCAAGGGAAAGACTTCATTATTGAAACACTGTAGCCACTGCGGGATTCAATCGTTATAGCAGGCATCATTTGAATCATTCAGATTTAAGACACTAACATCATGTTGTCCTGGTCATTATTTTCTAGATTATTGATTTCGTTACTCATTTTTTATTATATGTCTGTTTTTGCCTCACTTTTTGAATTTGAAGCACATTACTGTTCCCTGTGTGTGGCATCTTAGTCAAGACCCATAAAGATAAAACTTAATCCAAACCCATAAAGGTAAAAGAAGACAGTGAGAATACCAGTCTCTTGGGGATGGAAAATGCATATTGAAAAACAGGGAGAGGTGAGAGGAAGTCCTCTTAGTTAAATGGGATCAGATTTTGGGAAGCCTTGGAAACCAGAATAGGAAATTTGGACATGAAATTATGGGCAATTCTTTTTCTGTCTCTAAGGCAGTGAAGAAATATGATAAAAGTAACTTTTTTAGAAAATTCATCTGAGTTTGGTGTGAAGGATTTATTCACTTGAAGAAGTGCATGTAGTTCCATAGGGAGGCAGGCACTGAATTTTCTCCTAGTGTGCATTGGAATAGTTAAGCATTGTTTCTTAATGCGTGGGCTGCATGTACATGCTCCGTATGACCCTAGAATGTTAGTTAAAACCAAGATTCGGGGGGCCGTGTTCTAAGATCAAAATCTCTGGGATGGAGCAGGAACTTTTCATCTGAACAAGCACCCCAGGAAATGTGTGCCAGATAAACACAGAGAACTAGTGGGCTGGATGGGAGCAAAAGGCACTAAAGACAGAGCATCCAGCTGGGCTGTTAGTAATCCAGTTGATTACAACACAAAGACTACAATGGTTACCATGGGGATTCAGAACCGGGGTAAACCTGGGAACGACTTCAAAGGAAACAGAACATCATAAGGCGGTGAAAGACCAGATTTAGGAAATGGAAGAGAGCAAAGAGTCTTGGAGCACTGTCATCCCTGACTTCTGAGAGGCGGCCAGTGACCGCAGCACTCATTAGGCCCGCAGATATGGGGGATGTTGTTGGCAATGAGAGGAGAACAAAAAGAAGGACGCTGCATTAAGGTGAAGGTGCTTAAAAAAATAAGAAGAGGAAAGAAGAAGAGAGCTAACAAGAAAAAAAGTAACCTGGTCCGCAGAACTGAGGGAGCTGTCAATTAGAATCAGGTTATTGTGCGAGTCATTATAGAGGCTCTTCTCACCTAAAAGGTGCTTAACAAAGGGAGTGGGAACGGGGAGGCAGGCAGATGGCATGGGATTTAAGCTCCAGCAGAGAGTCTGCACAAAAATAAGGGAGAGAGGAGTTGAAATTATAACTAAGAAAATTTCGAATCCAGGGAGAAAAGAGAAAGAAGAGAGGTAATGAGGTTAGAGACTTTCAGAATAAGAAAATTGTCAGTTTCTGGCCATTTTGAATGAGAAAGAAAACGGAAGATAGGTGGGGCATGTAAGCATTATTTATTGTTCTAATGGTCTTCTAAGCTTTATAATACTGCCAAATGTAGATATATAGATACAGATACCTAGACAGATACAGAGAGAGGTGAAAGGAAGTTATTTGTTTTGCAACCTTTCCCCCCCAACACACTAGAAAATGTGAAGTGTTCTATACCTTGACAGTATGCTTTCAACAGTTTACTGGCATATTAACAAAATTGTTTTAGTATACTATCTGGCAAATAAATGTGGCATTGAATGAGAGACATTTAATCTACTATTACTTGTACATCTGATGTTTACAAGCACATTTAATTTCTGTGCGCAGGGAGGAGTGCTAACACCAAACAATAATGGTGTGCTCAACTCAAAAGATCAGACCTTGAAATCTTACATATTAATGCGTTATTTAGCTTTCAGAATCTTAAGTTAATAAAAATTGACAGTAAAGCAATAAAGCTCCTTAAAATTCCTTTTGTTCAGGATCCATTGTTGATCTTGAAGATCCATTTGTTCTGCTAAAATGATTGAAGCTGAGATCTCCACCTAGTGGATTTATATGATTTTACAGGTTTTACAGAAATCCTCGATTTTTTTTTCTCTTAGAAAATTAGCAGGTTTAAAAGACTTAAGACCAAGCATAATTGTCAACCAAACATTCTCAAATGCTTGAAATATACCAATATGCATATCAGTGAGACTACAGTTAACAAGCAAAGCTCAATTTTTATTTACATACCATAATTAGGAAAGCAGATCAGGCACAAATATGAATATATAATCATCTGTGTGGAAAGCAATATTGTAATACCACTAATTGAGATGTGTATAGTAATTTCCATAAAATAAACATCAAGTGTGAATCTGCTCAAGTACTTTTTCTTCTTCAATCTTTCATTTATTTAAAGCTTTTTTTAAAATTGACTTTCTTTTCCAGGACTAGGCAAAATTTTTCTTTCCCATTTCCCCATTCCTTAGAGAAGAAAACTCATTTGTGTCAAATGTATCTTGTGGCTCCATCTTTGATTTTTGCTTTATATTCAAACGTGTACTTTTATTTCACTGATAACAAAGAGTTGCTAAGGATTTTTTTTTCTCCCAAATAATGCATTTGAAATACATGCAAAAGCTGAGGGGGGTTGTGTGTCCTTTTGAAGAAAGCTAAAATAGAAAATGATTATTATTTGAGTTATTTTGTTCACTTTGTTCTGCCTCCAAAGGTGATACATTAGCATATTTAGCTGATGGTGGATGCAGTGCATGTTTTAGAGCAGAGTTTTTAGCTTCATTTATTCTTCTAGGAATTAGAGGCCCCTCATTTTCTGCCTCAAAACTACGTGTCTTTTACCTCTGGTGAGGGGGGAAGTGGTTCAGATGTCTCCGCTGCCACTGAGCCTCCTCTTTGTGCACTGTTATCTTCATCTGGTTGAGTATTCGGAGCATCCCTCAAATCATGCATACTATTATTTACTTGAAGATCTATTTCACTAGGAGGTAGTCTATTTTCACTTTCATGACAACTCATAACACTCAAATCCTCAGCTGTCATTGTAGCCTCAACAGTACTTGAACCATGTAATGTAAGATTTTTACTTTTTCCATTTTCCCAAGTTTGCTGCTTTTCTTTTGTTGTGACTTTTAAGGTCATCTGTCCGGTCTGCTTTAACATACTAGCATTTGCCTTGCTCTTATCAGACATTTTTTCCTCCTCTTTTCCTACTGTTTTTATCTCTAGTGCTTGGGTGCCTTCATCTCTGGGCAGTGCATTTGTGCTATCGGTTTCTTTTTCGCTACTATTGGTTAGATGTGAGATGGCTTGAGTACTAAGAGAAGTACTGATATCTTTGGGTAGTTCCATCCTATTTTGGGATGCAATAGAATTCATCTTCATAAATGTTAGGTTGCCCTTGGATTGGGTTTGGGGAATGAGAGAGGAATCACATGTTTCTGTCTTAGGAAGTTTTTTTCCTACATCCATTCCCTCGTCCGTAATACAATTTTCCATAATCTGATGTGATATTTTTGGTTCTGTCACTAATGTTTTTTCTTCATTTCCAAGTTCTTCATGACTTGAGTGTTGCACTGCACGTTGCAACATTTGATTTTGATCTACAGTATGTTCCTTGTAGGTGTCAGTCTTGTGGACACCAACAGGTTGTGTTGGATTTTCCAAGGACAAAGAAAGTTGGGTTAGCACACTGGCCTGAGATTTGTCCCGCTTGGTGTGCTTAGCGGGCTGTGTTGCCTCTTGGTTAGTAGCCCTCCTAGAATGGCAAGATGCTAAAACATCACTGCCTGTATTTTCCCAAGAACCTGGTAAAGAACTGGAACCCACCAATTCCAGGTTAGTTGCGCCTTCCATTTGCTCGGTCAAGAATTGAGTGTGTGAGTGCCCGTGTTCAGCTGAGGGGACTATGAGTCCAGGCAATGTTGCTGGGCTTCCATCAGAAATGAGGCCAGGAGGGTGATGGGTGCCTTCCAGGGAGCTCTGGTCAATTACAGAAAAGTTGTTGGCGGTGAGCAGAGGAGCCTTTTTAGTGTGATTTTTGTAATATGGGACCTGATTTGGGGTATGTTTGAGAGGCAGTCTCTTTGAAGGGAGTGTAGCATAGTTCTTACTCTCTGGCTGTTGGGGAAAAACTGCAGATGACAGGTTTATTTTCGGTGGCTTCTTAGAAGCTTTGGATAATTTATTAGGAGGTAATAATACTTGCTTGCATTTTGGAGGGAGTTCTGGCAAGGATTTTTCTGGGTGGACTCTAGCTTTTCTAAAAGGGTGTAAATTTAATTTTATCCTTAAATTTTGCTTTCTAATTTTCCCTTTGAGATCAGATTGATTGATGATCCCCTTTTCTTTC
This sequence comes from Micronycteris hirsuta, assembly GCA_004026765.1. NCBI lineage: Eukaryota > Metazoa > Chordata > Mammalia > Chiroptera > Phyllostomidae > Micronycteris > Micronycteris hirsuta. Next base: position 27,690 of record PVJI01006792.1, on the reverse strand, counting down.
AGAATCTGTGTAAGCCATTTTCCTCCTTTGCTTCTCTCTCGTGCACTGCTACCTTTTTTGAGATTCAAGGTGGTCAGGTGCTCGCTTTGATTTTTTTGCTGTTTTGAACGGGTTGATGTTTTGGGTGACATCTCCAGCCTAGTTTTTTCAACTAAACCAGGATCGTGGAAGCTAACGCTCCTAGGGGAATATATTTTCTTGGTATTTGTTGATAACCCTGATAACTCCATGTTGTCCTCACTCATAAGGAATTTTTCTATTGCACTATAAATTTGGATTTGCTCGTTCTTGGACTTCGAATGTTCTCGACGATGTGGCTTCTCTTCTTTCACATAAGCTTTAAATTGGTCATAGGGCACATACTTACAAATAAGAGAATTTGGGGGCCTACTCCATTTTAACAGTTCACAAGGATCATTGTATTTTGATTCATGTTTTTGTAAGGTCTTTTGTACATAATGTTCCTCAGGCTCATAAGGCCTGGATGATGAGCTCCTAATAAAATGTCGCTGCCTGTGAGGTTGTAAGCCATTGTCTTCTGTTTCTATTGGAAGCTGCCATGATTCATTTGTTAAATGCTTTTCAAGACTTTCTCTTGCCAAAGCTGAAGCACGTGTTGCATATCTCCTACTAAATGTGTCACTGCTGATATCTGTGGAACAATAAATGCAGGAATTTAACACTGAGCAGAGTTTTATTACCCCGACCAAACGGATGTTTAGAAACCTTATCAAAGGGGTAAAAATGATTCTTCTAATTATAGCAATTCTTGAATATTTTCTAATTTTTCATCAAACCCACAAAGGACATTTGGCAATTTGCTATGCTTGCAATGACACTCTCTGTGACCACATTTTAATCAGTTGGGATGCTAACTTAAAGTCATGGAATTGGAAATAAAAATGTTCAGAGTTGTACATCTTTTGATTAGTTGTTTGTTGGTTAAATAGCTTTAAATATGAATAACACTTAAATATTTTTCAAATAACCATAGTAATTTTTTTCTGCATTCATTTCTTACTTGGAACTGAATATTAGAAAGGACATAATAAAATATCGAATAGTGTCCAAGTTTTGACAACAAAAGAAAAATGTACATAATAATCTTGGATCCATAAAAGCAGAGATCATATCTGCTTTATGTCCCCACACCGATCACAGCATTCATTAAACATTTGTTAAATGAATAACTATTTTAGTATATGGCCTGTTCTGTGTTACAGAAATCTGTGTCTGGGATTTTTACATGGTGCAGGTTAATGATACATGTTAAATAATATTAATGACAAAAATATAAACTAAGAGCCAGGCATTGTGCTAAATATTGTACATTCATCATCTCATTTAATAACCACAAGAATCCTGATGTATTGGACAACTCCCATTATTCTATCACTTTTAAAAATTTAAAAAAAAAAGCTTAGAGAGGTTGAATGTTTTTCCCCAGGCCTGCCTGCTAAACTGCATGGGCAGAACTTGACCCCTATCTTTCTGACACTAAATCCTATCTTCTTAACCACAGTACACATTACGTTTAAAATTCCATCTTATTAGTGAGCTTTCTCAATATTGCGGATTTGTTTGTTTTATCCAGACAAAGAAAGAATGATTTCTGTTCAACGATAGAAAAGAAGAGGCGAACTAAGCCTCAGAATAGCATCTAACATTATCTAAGACCTGCCTTTGACTTTCTGGGTAACCTTGGAGAAGCCACTTACTCTCTGGATAGCAGAAGATTAGACTAGATGGAAACTTTATGTGGATATAACTTTATGTGGGTATAAAATTTATGTAGGTATAAAATTATTCTGGGGAAAGAATATGTAGCCTTTATCAGATTCTAACAGAGTCCTGTGACTCAGAGATAAATATGAAGATCTATATGACGAGATCATGGCTAAAGTCTCCTCTACCCCTGGAACACTGACTCTGCACTTCCAGTTGGAAAGCACCATCAGAGTGATAGTGCCTTGGTTGATTTCTCCTCAAATACCTGTCCTCTCCAGCTGTAGTACAATGCCTGGCATGTAGCAGGATTTCAAATGTTTCTTAAAAATCTATCAGTTTGACCAACTAGTGTCTTCTGTATGAGACAAGGGACTGGGTTTTAAATGGTTAAGAGGCCATATTCCCTTCAGTTTAGGAGTTTCCCACAGAGAAGTTAAGGCATTGGGCAAAGCTAAAATGAAGCATGTGCCTAAGATATGTTTCTATTGAAAGGCTAAGAACTTTTTTTTTTTGTAAACTAAACCAATCTGATCTGGTTTTTATGGCTGATGTTTATTTCCTTGGCCATTCCTCTTTTGAGTCAAATCAGCAATCCCCAGAAACTGGCAAAAACTAGAGTCTGGGAAGGCAATGGAATAAATTCACATCCTGCCTTATGCTACACGTGAAATAACATACAGTTTGATTCTTTTCCAATGGTCCCCAAATCCATCCTTAGGGCTGGATCCCCACAGTAAGCATGCCTTGGTGCAGTACCTGTCATTCACATCCCGAAAGAAAGCGCTGCTTGTTGTAATCCAATTCAAATAAATGACAGGCAACCTCTTTACAGAGCAGCTGTCAAAGTTTCACTGCTGAGCCCGAAAGCATCGCCTTACTATTCAGGAAGAAAAAGGAAGACATGTAATTCATTGCCTCCACCTAAATATTGACATCGCCCATGTACAGTGGGTAGATGTCGCGGCCAGATTCGCTTGGCTCCCGACATGGGACAATGAATTAAGTCCTGACTTTCCCTGGACTGGGAAGTTATCATCCCTGACAGCTCAGCAAGCAAAGTATGTGTCTTGACATCATTCCTGAAATGAATCACTAGCATTAGAAGGCCCATTCTTCTAACATGTCATGCTCTGGGAAGGTTGCTTACTGCAGAATTGGCATTAGAGCTCGAAGGATGTTAGAATGGAAGCCGATACTCAGCCTCCCATAAATCTTAACAGCACTATTGCTATTTAAAAGGGTTCTTCTATTTTTTAACATTGTTAGGTGTTGGATCACAAAATTCACTTTACAGCACAACATACTCTCAGCTCCTGAAGGTGGGGAATCTCCACCTATACCTTGCCCCAAAAACACATGCATGCACACTCACGGTGTTTTTAGAAAAGAAATAGACTGGTGCTGCAATGATTTTTATTCTCCTGCTGAAGAAATTAAAAGAGGCTACCTCCTTCAGAGGGAGTTAAACACAGCGGGATCTTCTAAAACAAGACCACTCACCTCTTGTTCTTGTTACATGCGGTGGCACAGTTTGAGGGTGGACTTCCCCAGGCTCAAGATTCCTTAGATTTTCAACTGTCTTTGGACGGTATCTTGCAAGTAAGCCCACTTCATTAAAAGCTGCCATATTCCCAGGAGGGGCTGAACATCCCGACCGTAGCAATCTGCCACCAAGGCAGACACAAGTGCTGTCTGCCTCATGGTCCTTCCCTTTCAGGTTTCTAAGTGACCTTTCAAGGGCTGTGGACTCAGAAGTCAGTGCTGCTTGATGGCTGCTTTCCTGTAAAAGTGCCATTTCCTTTCTGGACCCTGCAATGGACTGGACCTTTATCTCGTTTTCCTGGGTTAAGCGGCAATTGCAGTATCCCTTAGCGTGGTGATTTCTTCCCTCATGAGCACACAGGGGTCCACCACAGGTTCTGCAGCAAAGCCGTCCTGGTGTGTGCTCATTTGCTTTGCCTTGTTGCAGTTTCCAGTTAAATACAACTAAACCTAGGCAAGTGAGACCAACAGCTCCTGTGACAAACAGAGAGACCATTAAAAGATAACATCATAGGAAGAAACATATAAGTCGCCAAGTGTGAAATCCACAAATGCCAAGGTTAATGGCTTGAAGGGCATCGGAATGGGAGGGAGGTCTATCCCCATGTGGAAAAATAGCAGTGCAAACAGAGGCCATATTATCGACATGTTCTGTTTTCTAATTTGAACCTTCTTTGTGTGTCTATTAAAAACGATAAGAAACAATACTATCTAGAATGTCTTGCATGGAAAAAAAGGGTTTTTTTCCTGGACTGAAATTCACTCAAAATAATTCATGCATTAGAATTCTCTTCATGCCTATGGGAAACCAGCTTAATTCCAAATTTCCTATGTTCTTAATACCATAGTCATCCCCCAAATAGTCCACAGTTAATATATATCTGAACTTATCATATACTACATCTCCTCCTCAAAAAGAAACATTGATCCTACATAGTAGTGTTCTATTTTGAGCAGCCGTAAAGTTTCACCGCCGAGCTCAGTATACCTCCTTGGCTTCCCATCATAAAGGCCAAACTCGTCAACATCCAAGACTTGGTGCAGTCTGGCTGTGACCTCCCTTTTAGCCTTGTGTTTCAGTATTTTTCAGATTGTAATACTATGCTTCAAACTCTTCAATTTATTAGTCTATATATGTACTTCTAAGCCTTTGTGCATGCTCTTAGTGATGCTTGTAATCTTCTCCTATCTCTGCTAATTCGAATTTTATTTACCCTCAAAAATCTAAATCAATACCTCCAAATTTATTGATAACTCTGCTGTATATTTTTTCTCCATCTTGCAAAGATCATTCCTTTCTATGAACTTCCTCAACAATATGATTAACATCTAAGTTTGGAATGCCTGGTACTGTCATTTCCTGTTCAGTGAAGGCAGAGCTTATCCTCTGAATAAAATTGCAAAGGCAGTATTTCTCAAACTCAAGTGCAGAGTCTAACCCGTTTCTCCCTGGCTGTTTTCCATCTCAATAAATGGCATCATCAACCACCTGGATGTTTAAACCAGTCTCTGAGTTACACCTCAACTCCCTCTACGTCACAGTGCTTTCCTTTTTACCTTAGCATCTAAAACAGTATAAAATTATTCTGTTCCAGTATTAATTTTCTTGTCCATTGTCTGTCCTTCCCTACTAGAATTAAGCACTGTGAGAAAATGGCCATTTTCAGTTTTGTTCAAAAATGTATCTCCCGTGCTCATAACTCAGGCACAGAGGAGGCACTCCAGAAATGTTTATTATTAAATGAACATAAGGAATTCTGTTTATGAATTCTAATCATGAAAAGTACTGAGTGGTCTAATTTTACAAATCCCCAAAATGGTGATCAGGAAGACATGGTGTCAGTATGGATGGCTGTAGGAACAATGTGTTCTAAGCCCAGCTCTGCCTGCGAACTTCGTAGACACTTGGGCAGACAGTTCCCCCCGAGAATTCAGAATGACTGATGTAAGATGTGAATGAGGTGATATCAACACTCTAGGCTCATTGGTTGACTGCATCATGCCTGGTTCTCTCCACTGCAGACAAGTTTAAAGAAAACATGATGATATATTTTGAATGTGAAAGAAAAATGAAGGTTTCAGACATGGTTGTTTCATATTTTCTCTATTAAAAAATAAAGATTAAACAAAAATAATGTCAGTTTCTGGTAAAATCCTCTAAACTTTGTATAGTTTACTAAATCTTGAGGTCTTGTAAGTTCCCTTTAATTTATTTGACAACAATAAATCTTGGAGAGTGCTGTAACATGTTGAAATAATTTAATTTCTCTTAAAGACATGACATTTTTTAAAAGTGGTACCAAAAGTTAGATCAGAATATTTTTATTGCCAGGTCCTAGAGTTTGATTTATTTCAAATGAGGGCTTTGGATTTTAAGTGTTTAAAATGTATGAAAATACTAAATTTTTGGAAACCCAATCTCCCTTATATGACATAAGAAAACTCAAGATTCAAAGTTTTATTCTGACAATTTTCTTGGGCAAATTTTCTAACCTCTCTGAGCTTTACTGTCTTCCTCTGCCAAATGGGGGTAATGAATAGTGCCCAGAGATTAGATGACATAATATACATGACACGTTTAACATAGCATTTTGACATAGTGAAGCTCTATGAATGGCCATTGGGGACGATGCTGAGGACAGCCGCTGCTGCTGTTTGGGTTTTGTGTGGCCCTGCTAATACCCACAACACTCAGCTGTTAGGTAAAAAAAAAAAAAAAAAATTCCCAAAAGCAAATCAAAATGAAAATTCTTTGTATGGTCGATGCAGGTACTAAACCAAACAGCAAATGAAAGAAAGGCCCACATTTCCTTAAATACATGCATCAGCCATTGAAATGGGAGTAGGCATAATCCGATTGTGAAATAAGGTTTTCCCTCGAACTGTGTCTGATTGGCTGGCATGGGGAGCCCCGTGGACGTTAGAGCGCTGCCCGTACCGGTACCGCATCACTGGTCAGGGGGGTCGGTTTTCCTTTGTGCGGAGAGCAAAAGCAGCAAATGAAACTTGTAGGCAGATTGAACGAGCTATTAAGAAGATGGTTGAATTTTCATTGCCATGGGCATTGTTGCTATTTTTAAAAACTGTTCTGACAATCTTTCAGAGTTGGAAAAACAAAACAAAATAAAAAGTGAAATTAATGATAAATTCTCATTGAAATATTGGAAATGTGTTCCAGCTTCATGAAAGCTATTTTTATCCATCAGGTCACAGAATAAGCAGTGTCAAGATGTCAGTGTTTGGTGCCAAATAACCACTTATCAGTTTTAAATTAACTGAGTATGATTATATTATATTATATTGAATTGTGATGTTTATCTATAGCTGAGGAAGAAAATGAAATCAGAGGCCAAATTAGAGTTCCAAGTCTTTTTGCTCCTGTCTAGAGGTAGAGTTAAGTGACCACACTTAGAAGGAGCAGAATCTTAATGGAATAAATGGAATGAACTGATTTCATAAATCAGAGTTTTTTAAAGAAGAATCTCTTTTAAAAACAGTATTTTTAACAATTACTCAGTGAAAGACACATTATGATGATAAATTCATGCACTATAACCCAACACGTATATAGTTTTATTTATAAATTATCAGAATTTATTCATGCATATTAAGCATCCTATCATTTCCACAAATCTTTGGAGTCTTTTGAATTTCTATCTTTCTCTACACTAACACAGAGTTGTTAACTTAGCAAAATCTTTTCTGAAAACAGATATAAAAGATACCTAGAAGATACTGAAAATTACCCTATTATAACATTTCCAAAACAATGTCCTACAAAATATAATTCAGTGAAATCCTCTGTGACAGAGAGGGTTTATGGTCAAGAAGTTTGAGAAATGCTTTACATTATTTCTTCCTCCTATATCCATAATGCTCATTAGCAATGAAAGGCAATGAAAAATTCTGCAGTAAAGAAGCCCGTTTCACTTTGTTTAATCCAACGTAGCCCACACCTGCACGAACCCCACAGTATATTGCTTATATGTGGATCTGTGTTTGTTTTTATGCGATATCTGTTAATTATCCCCTAGAACTAGTATTCAAAGAAGCACATTTAAAAATATCTCTGCCCTATTGTTTCATCTTTTATAGTAAATTATTTCTTAGCACACGTAATTACTGTCATGGCTGCACAGTTTTTGAAACAATTTATCTTTCTGAGATGATTTGAACTGACTTTCCAATGAGTCTGAAAAACTAGTAGTAGTTCCTTTGCCTAGACCTGATCTCTTCTCCATGTCTCCTGATTACACGTATAACTTAGAAGTTAGACATCTGATGTTCGATTAATTTGCTGGACATCTGCTATGGGATGATTATTTATAGTAAATATTCAAAACACAATTTCATTTCTGGATGTGAGCCTCTGGCCTTCCAGCTTTGAGGAACCCTTCTCCCAACACACATGCACGCACATGTGCACACACATGCACTTCTTATCACCATGGTTACCACCGGTGCAGAGAATTTTACCATGCACTGGCAGCATAGGGGAAAACATACATTGAGGTAAATAACACAAGAAATCTCATGCGGATTTGGTCTTCCACTAATGACACCAAGCATTCCTTATACCATTCATTCAGTTAAGTGTAATGGCAGCTGATGCATAATTTCAATTGTTTTAAAGTACCAAAGAAAATTTAAAAAGTTGAATATTATACTCTCCTTAGTCTGTGAAGGAATGGGCCAAGTTTTTGAAAGAGACAAATAGAAATGTTAGAATTCAAATCCCCAAACAAGAGGAAACCAAGGCCCAGAGAGGTCAAATGACTTGCCCAAAGTCACACAGCAAGTAAGAGCAGAGACAGGATTCAAACCTGGGCAATTCAACTGCAGAGCTCATGTGCTTCATCGCTATGCTATACAACCACCATAGAGAGGGATGCACATGATTGTCATAATAGCACCTCCTCATGTACTTGGTAAAGATCACTGATTCTTACTACAACACAGAGAGGCACCCATATGTGGGTGCTTTGAGGAAAGAAACAATACATGTCTCATAACTTTTTTAATCCCTAACTCCCAGCATCTTAATAAATGTATCGGTGCTCTTCAGCGTATGGACGATTGATAAACTATAGACACTATTCCTTTGTTACAAACAAGAATGCCGAAGTCTACATAGCAATTTAACTTACTCAGGATCACGGTGATAGTTACACCAGGGATAGAGCTCTTGAATTCTGGTGCAAGGTCATTTTCTTAATGTTAGACAGCTTCTCTGCAACAGGAAATTCTTGCAACCTGTGCCAAATCAGCTAACATCCTCCTACATCTACTGATACATTCCCCGTTCCACAATCCCTGGCACATTTTCCCAATTGCCGGGGAAAGGCATCATTTAGTGTATGTCAAGAATATGGGCAAGAGGAGGGAGAAGAGGAGGGTACACTTCTTCCTGGCATACCTGCAAAGCCCAGGACAGTCAGCAGAGCCACGTCCTGCCCTGGGAGGAGGGCACTCCTGTCCTTTAGAATCAGAGTGAGGTTGGAAGCCTTAGGGTCGCAGTTGGCGTCAGACAGCCGTAGCACGCTCTTTGCACTGGCCACAGCAGCGGCCGGAGGCTGACAATGCAGGGCTTTGGCATTTCTGAGCTTGTGAGCAGAGGACTTAATGTAGTTTCTTAAAAACCGGGCAAGGGGGTAGAGATCACAAGTACAGCTCCACTGGTTCTTATCTAAGCTCAGAAGGATTAAGTGCTTCAGTGGAGTAAAAACATCTGGCATTTGGGCCAACCGATTTCGGGAAAGGTCCACTTCCTGTAGCTGAGGCAGGGGCCGGAAGGTGTCCTTCCCGATGTAGGAAATGAAATTGTTAGATAAATCCAGATGCCTGAGACTGTGGAGATTCGTGCCTCCGAAAGAATTGTCTGTCAGATTAGTGATCTGATTCCCATCCAGCTGGAGCCGGGTCAGGCCTCTGTTGTTCCTGAACCAGGATCCTCGCAGGGTCTGAAGGGCATTATTGCTAAGCACCAGCACCTGCAGGCTGCGAAGCTCGCTGAAGGTGAGATCCGTGAGCGCGGCGCTGGATATCTGGTTGTGCTCCAGCAATAACGTCCGCAGCTTTGCAAGGCCGTGGAGGGCATCTTCCCGCACATCCTCAATGCCATTTCTGCTCAAGGAGAGCAGGGCAAGATTAAACAGGAGAGATAGGTTTGTGCTCTCTATGGAGGAAAGGGATCCATCGGTGATGATCAAAACTCTCGTGGTCACAGGGGCTGCTGTAGGGAAGAAAAGCACAGACTAGAAGCAAGATACACACAAGTGGGCGGGGGGAGCGCCCTGCAGAGCAGAGACAATCAATACCCTCTGGAGAAATCTGATCACCTGGGTCAGAACAATAAACAAAACGAAAACAAGCCTCTGATTTCTCAGTTTATGGGGAAGCCAGGCTCTTTATCAGAATGATGGATTTTTATATTCTTTGTTACTATGACATGTTTATTTGAGAACATAAACCCATCTGTTCCTTTCCATGTCAAAGTTAATTCACTGTTTGATATTATCATCATTGATGTATTTTTTGGAAGTGGTTTTTCAGGTTCTTCTCTGTGAGGCTGACCTGCCCCAGCCCTGCTGGCCCAGTACAGACTCACCCGAAAGCCCAGCCTGCGTCCGAGCTCGCTGAGCAGTTTCCCACTAGCAATGCATATTTATGCTGTGAATGCAATCAGCTTTTCTCTCAAACACAAAGGTATGGGTTGGGGTTGGGAAGGGGGACCGTGGGGTGGGGAGTCGAGAAGGGGCGCTGGCTTCTGCTTTTTAGCTCCAGGCTAAAAGTTGGTGACTGAGTAAGGATCTATATTCTCTGCAGACAACCCGAGGATCTGTCAGTGGGGTTCTCATTATAGTCTGGGCCGTCTCGGCCTCCTGTCTGATATGTGTTCCCTCCAACGAAGTCCATCATGTGATGACAGGTGGCACGCAGGGCTTCCAACTGTTAAATCCCTTCGCCGTAATCACCTCAGAGCTATCACTGCTCTGTCATTAGAAATCAAAGCGTTTTAACTCAATAAAGATATATTATAATCAGGAGTTATTGTAACACATCTTTATCATGCTAAAATTGTTTTGACTGCAAATGACAGTGTCATAAGGATAGAAGAGTCCATTGTCCCTGGGAGGTCTACAGGTAATATTGGAACAATCATCCATGAGGGAAGCAAGTCCCAATTCCCTTATGAAATGCAGACTGCATCACTGAAACAAAGAGATTTTTAAAATGTAAAAGACAAAGCATTTTCACATTGCCTTCTTTGTAAGAATTACTCCCATCTCCTCGGCACAAGTAAGCTTAAGTCATGGTATTTTTAAAAAATATTTATTACTGATTATTTGAATTCTATTAATTCTGGCCAGTTCAGCACTTTGCTTCATCATTGTTTTAATGAGTTGAGGCAGTTGTGTTTTTATGGACCCCTAGTCCTCTGGGGATTTGTCAACTTTGAGGGAACAGACTATTGTTTCTGTCAATTACTTCCTGTCTAGGACTAGACAGACGCTCCACTCACAAGTCATCCCTTTATTTCTTTGTGTTTATGAGATTTAACTTCACGGTTTTGGCATTTGTAAACGAGAAGGAAGATAAAGAGGTGTAGCAATGTAAATGAGCAATATTTGTTTCTTACAGACATCCGCTATCTCCAGGCAAAAAAAATAATACACACACACACACATAGTGAAGTTTGGAATCCAACTGAGAGGGTGGAAGTGTAGTGTTTAAATATTTTCAATACTGATTGGAAGTAGTGTACAACTGACTAGCCTTGAAACTGTCTCTCTCCTGCCAGGGATGACAATAACAGCTACCTCTTAATTGCCATAAAGTCATAGGATTTTAGAAATGAAAGAAATCACCTTCTTCCTCTTCATCTCAACTCAGATTTACTTCTGAAAAATTTTCATTGGTAGATTTTATAGCTTGTTTATTTCTTCTTAGATATCAGGATGTAAATCACATTCTCCTCAAATTTGTTAATAAGGTGTCTTATTAAATTGTTGACTTAAGCAAGCAATATGTAATGAACACAGGCAGAGTATCTTGTTAGCATTTCTCCAGCTCATTTAGCATCAATAAAAAAGACTAGACTTTCAAAATTAGGTGCACTTTGATAATAATCTATTTTTCTGGTACATCACTTAATCTTACTAATGTTGAACAATTGCAGTGCAAGCTCCTGATTCATTGATATTTTTTCCAGCTAGTGGTAGAGTTCACATTTGTACAAAGTGTGGACAAAAATATAATTTAAGTAATCTATTTCTTTCTTTTATATAAAAAAAAGTATAGCTGCATGAAATGGTAGTATTCTCCTGTAATAGCAAAATGTCTCAATTACCTCTGAAAGTCTTTAGCTTTGGCTGAGTCCACCAGGAATAGAAAAAGAACATAATGTTATCAGTCTTTAGTCACTGGGAATGTGACTAAAAATGGCTTGCTCTTCAAAAGTTTACTTCTTTAGGCTGAGCCCAGAAAGCAGTCAGTGCAATGAAGGGCATGACAATGAGTTTTTCAGACACATTAAACATGGCTTTTTAGAGTTATTGGTGTTATTACCTACTATGTAGGTTAACTGGTGACAAAGGGTTACGTCTTTGGTGCACATCGAACATGACGCAGGGCAAGAGGCCACCAGCCGCAGCACGATGGCAGAGAGTATGAGCCATCCACCTGAAAGGAAAGGAAAGAATAATACACATCACAATGTTGACATTTATTATCCATCTTTTCAGTACATTTAGCTCATGAGGCATTTTAGTGATTTTTGCCTTTCAATGAGCACGTTGGGTTCTCACAAGATGCCAGGTAAGTGGCTAAAATCCTTAATTTGTATAGAATTTAAACCAAACTGTTAAAGCATTTGACTCTAAATTCGGAGAGCTCACATCCAGGACAAACTCGTTAGTATAGATTATTAAAAGATAAGTTACTTTGTAAAAGAATTCACAGTTTTGTGAGCTTCAAACATACCTTCTATAATTCTTTTAATGCTGCAACTCAATTTGAGGTTGAGGAAACTGAAGCTCACAATGGCTAATGAACTATCCAAAGTCACATAGTATTAGATATTTAACCTCAGGTCTTTTAACTCTCAATCCAGTGTTCTTTCTAATGTGCAGAAGCTAGAAGCTCAGACACTAAATCTCACATAATTGCAACTGTACTATTCCTTATGGATTTGGATGCCACACTTAGAAGGTGAGTATGCAGGAGCATTAGGGGTGATTTACAAGTGTACCTGTCCACATCACGCTGAATGTTCAGGAGTTTTTGTCAAAATAATGGCATGACCCCGTGCCCCACCCTCCCTATTTATGTGATTTCACCCCAAGTGACATTTTTTTTTTGTTTCCCTGGATGAAAAATTCCTCAAAGGGAAATGTTTTGCTGATGTGGAAAAGGTGGAACAAAAATGGCAGAAGCACTAAAAGGCATCAATCGATGAGTTTAAAAACTGTTCTGAGCAGTGAAAAAAAATCTCGATAAACTGTATTGCATCAAATGGAGAGTACTTTGAATGTGACTGAAGTTTAAGCATGTAAAAATAAATACACAATTTTTATAAGTAAATACCATTTTGGGGAATTCTCCCTCTCGTATACATGTTTTAGGATTGTTCTATTTCTATGAAAATGCCATTGTAATATTTATAGAGAATGCATTGAACCTGTAGATTGCTTTGAGTAGTATGGACATTTTTAAACTATTAAGTCTTCAAATTCATGAACATGGAATATCTTTTCATTTACTTATGTTTTCTTCGATTTCTTTGATCAATGTTTTATATAAACACCATGTCACCCGCAAATAGTGATAGTATACTTCTTCCTTTCCAATTTGGATGCATTTTGTTTATTTTTCTTGTCTAATTGTTCTTTCTAGGACTTCCAATACTTGTTGAATAAAAGTGTCAAGAATGGGCATCCTTGTCTTTTTCTTATCTTAGAGGAAAAGCTTTCTGCTTTTCACCGTTGAGTGTGATGTTAGTTGTGGGCTGGGAGCATACTCTTAATAGGCAACAAACAGAAGTAGCAAAGTAGTCAATTATAATAACACAAGCAAGAAATGTCAGTGGTTTAGACAAGAGGCAGTCAGATTCTGAATAATTTTTTAGTATCATGATGCAATTTAATATAGCAAATTTGTGCTCAACTAAGCTATCCTGTACAATGGAACCTGCTAGGTATGCAGGACTAACTAAACCGTGTCTTACCCTCAAAGCACTTCCTAGCCAGTGATATAGACATGTAAATACTTAGCTATAACATAAGGAAGAATGAAGTAAATCTATGTAAAGGTGAAAATTATTTTGTGGAATTACTTGGATATTTGAAGAAGGACATGTCTTATAAATTGGTTCTGGAGAGGGCAGAAGATTTCCACAGACAAAGAATAAATGTAAGATAATTCTAGTCTAAGAAAATAGTAAGAAAAATACCTTGCATTGGACAAAAGATCTAATCTCAGGTACTTCTTTTATTTTTTTTAATAACTTCATTTAATCTTTTTTAACCTCTCTGGACTGCTTAGCATCCGTACCATGTAGTTCAGAGGTCAGCCAGAGATTTAGGCAGATACTGGAAGTCCCTCTTTCATATGTTCTTCTTTCAGGATCTCCCCTCATTTTTGGATGGACCCAAGATTTCTCTCCTCTGGCATGCATGCCAATGATAATCCCCCCTTGAATTTGGGCAGAACCTGTGAATTTGATGATGAGATATTACTCCCATAATCATGCTTCCTCATATGGGCAAAAGGAGGATTATCCTGGTTAGATCTAACCTACCAGATTAGCCCTATGAAAGCAGAGAATTTTTCTCCCATTAGTCACAGAGAAAAAAGTTAGGAAAATCATGCCCTTTCTGGTCAGGAAGAAGCTAATGATCTTGTTAATAAGATGCGTATAGGGCCTATGTAGCAAGGAACTGTGGGTATCTTCTAGAAACTTTACAGTCACCCCTGAACAATAGTTAGTAAGAGAACAGGGATCTGAGTTATAAAAGCACAAAGGAATACATTCTAATAACTAACATGCTTGAAAGAGGTCCCTGAGCCTCAGAAGAGAATCAAAAGGGTAGATGACACATTAATTTCAGTCTGATGAGACCCTGAGCAAAGAACTCAGTTACTCTGTACTGTAAAACAATGGGTGTTGTTTTAAACCATTGCATTTGTGATAATTTGTTATAAAACCATAGCTAGTACATTCCGGTTGCCATGAATTCTGTCCTCCAGTTCTTCAAGAAAGTAAATCTGTAGGTATATCATGAGAATTTTAATTTCTCCCTAAGATGCAGATGGGGTTTGCCCTCAGGATAAATGTTGTACTACTACTACTACTACTACTACTACTACTACTAATAATAATAATAATAATAATAATAATAATATAGATGAGAAACTTATCCCATGTCCTTCCTTTCTTCCAACTGACTTTCCTCGAGTCACTCAGTGCCTGTGTTTGCTCGCTCTACTGTTGTCTGGTAGCTATCTTTTACATTTTGTCCAGATTTTACATTTCTTTGGGGGGAGGGTTGGTTCAGTATATATACTCTTTGTCCATTCAGATTCTGCATACATTTTGACGGCAGAGTAAATATGATTTGCTGGTGGATTAAAAGCGAGAGTATAATGGGGATCTGGAGATTGTGCCATGGTTCTGGGCCCCTGCAAGGGAAAGGATGGGGTTGCCAGTTGCAGAAGCGGGGAGACAGTAAATACGAGAAATTGCATATGTGAGTTTAGATTTCGAGGGTGAACACTGGGTGAGATATAAACATTTAGGATTTGTTTTTTTAAAGCCATGAGGCTGAATTAAATCTTCAATGACTTCACTCTGAAAAGAGAAAATAAAGACCCCCAAAATGAGTCTTGGTAAATCAAAAATTTAATAATAAAGAGAGGTGAAACTGAAAGAGGAGACTGAGAAATAGAAAATGTTAGAGGAGAAGCATAATGGGAAACTAATGATCTCGAACCCAACTGAAGATGTTTCAAAGTAACTAAAGAAATGATTATTTGTTTTTAACACTGTGCCAAGTAAAATAAGCATTGAGAATTAACCACTGAATTTAGCAGTAAGGAGGTAGGTCTGTGTGTCTTCAACAAGAGCAATTTCAGCAGAGTCATAGAAGAAAGCCTGACTGGAGTAGAGGACAAATAGGAGGAGGAGAATAAGAAACTGCAAATTTAATCAAGACTTTGGAGCAATTTTAGTGAACAGAAAAATAGAATAATAGCTTAAGGAAGAAGTGGAGTCAAGAGTTTTATTTTATTGGTGTTTATTTGTTTTTGACATGGGAAAATTTGTGGTATGCCTATATGTTGATGGGATTAAACAATAGAAAGGAAACATCAATGATGCAAGAAATAGAAGAGAGAATTCTTAGAGCAATGTCCTTTCATAGATTAGCAGATATGAGGATTAGTACACAGTGAAGGAATTGGATAGAATCAGACAAAGTTCATCTGTAGAAAAGGAATGAAGTTAGACTATGTGGGTTTAGACATAGGTGGGTAGGTGATGTAGTAGTGAGACCTAGAGGTTTGGGAAAGAGGAAAAGGTACAAAATAATCATCTGGAGTGTGAGAGAATGAATGAGCTAGAAATATGGAATAGGCTCTCTGAGCAGTACTGGGGGTCCGTGCAGCGTTAGAGGGTCATGATTTTGAAGTAAGAACAGTCAGGATGTATTTAATCAACATTGGGATTTTTCAATAGTGTACAAATGTGTGATAGGGCAAAAGAGTTGAGGCTGTGTGGAAGAGACTGATTGTGATTGTCAATGACATTAAGGTAAGTAATTGAGAAAATGAGGTGAGTGAATGACAGTGAGAAGAAGGCGGGATGAACAAAACAACAAGGAACATGCATTAGACAACATAACTAAAAGATAGAAAGTTAGATAGACAGATGATAGATAGGTAGGCAGGTAGGTAGATAGATGATAGAACAACATTAGAAGAAATGTGGTTTTGCAGACAGAGTAATATAGACATGGGGAGTTTTTGTACTATTCTTTTCTACTTCAGGGTGTATTTGAAAATGCTCACAATAAAAACTGTTCCCTATCTATCATTGTTGTTTTTAACTGATAATTGTTTGTGTGGTTAAAGATTGTTGGCATCAGGCTTCCAGAAGAAGTCAGTTAGAAAGAAAGGATATAGAGTCCCCGCACATGATCTGGGGGAAATTGAAGAACAGAGTGCAAGGAGGGCTGTGAGCATTGTTAGTAGCAGGGTCTAGGGAGTGACTAGGGGCCTAAGTGAGGGGGTAGAGGATCAGATCATTTGCATAAGAAGGGACAAAGGAATCCAGAGGTCAGGCCATTGCCGTGATTGTCTACATGGATAATAAAAACACCAAGAGTAATGGTGGAGAGCATGGCAGTGATCAGTGGCACTACGTCAAAGAATGAGGGAGAGTGACTCACCAGAATAGCTTAAAAAGCTGGTGGTTTTTAGAGGTGAAATCATTTGAAAGTAAGGAAGACATAGACCCCCATTTGCCTTGTCGTGTTCCCACCAACCTAGAGGTATAAGGAATATGCCATGGAAAGCAGCTTCCACTTGGGACGACTATGGGAGGAGCAGTGTCCTCAGGGGAGAGTTAGATATTAAAGGGGAAATTGTTCTACTAAAAATCTAAATTAGTTGGTTATTGCACCTGAATGTTAAATTGGACTCTCTACCTCCCGGCAGTAACAGTTTCATAGAAGGAGAATGGATAGGTTATGTAGTTCTTAGGATGCAACAAATGAGGTGTATAATTTCTTCAAAAGAGACCAACATTTTCCAAAATTCCAAGAATTTTTCACAGATCCACTATTATTTTTATATTCCTAGCAACTAGAACAAAGTGTGAAAAATAATCAGATTATAAATGTTTAACCAAACTCATCAGACACGGGGGTGTATAACAGACAAGGTCTTTAATGGCACATTTTGAAGATAAAATGCTTATCTTAAACCCATAAAATAGGACATGGTCATGAGGTCTATTGATTCTAGCTTTGCATCTGAGATAGCATTTTCAAAAGTGAAGCTAATTACAAAATTAGCTTTAGCAGTTCTTTTCCTATAGACACATTGTACAGCAGAAGGCATGCAGACAGTTAATAGTTTTTATTATTTACTTTATTCTTTCATTTTGAAGAGGAAAACCTGCCATTTAAAAACATGCAAAACTAATTAAAGATTTTCACTATTTTATTATCTGAATGTAGTTGCAAATTCTGACTTAAAACTCTTATCAGAGGGAGACAACATCCCTCCCTGAACAGCAAATGAACATTCAATTAGCACTTCAATGCAAGTGTATTTTAAATAAAAATATACATATTGTTAATCTCTTTCTTTACAAATGCAAATACCCAATTTTAAAATCCTAGGAGAATTGCCGCTCTTATATTCTTTTGGGAAACGAGTCCTTTCTTTCTTTGCAGGGAAGACCCGAATTTTCTGAAGTTGTTACCAAGTTAGAAGAATGTCTCTGCAACATCGAGGTAAGAAATTTCGCCTCTGAAATGTGTCCACTGAAAAAGCCTAGTCCGTCTTCCAAGGATGCTGAGGAGCGTAGGTTAGATGGTGCTCATGGAAAGAATGTGAGTGTGGTCCAGAATTCCATTCATATGTTACCCTGTTAACTAAGCTCCTGGGGTGGAATAGAATTGACTGCAGTGATGAGGACAAAGGCAAATCCTGAATGAACAATAGTCAGGCAGGCAAGTGGACTCAGGCACACTCAGCTTAAAAAGTTAAGCTGTATAAATTTGAAAATATAACAAATATGTTAGAAGGTAATTATTTAAATCAACTTTATGTATATACACGTCCCTAGGTATAGAGAAATGTAAATTAAAATATTAAACCATTGTTCATTTATGGTCAATGAGAAAAGCAAAAATTGTCACTATAATTTGTGCATAAATTAATTGGGAGGATTGCTTTTATACTACACATATGTTGCATAAAGTGATATATGTTGGTAATCAGGTTAATGGAATTTTCTTCCCTTAATATCAAGAAGCTGTTTGCTTTAATTTTCTCTGTAATTGCCTCAATTTTCTATACACCTGGTAAGGAGATAGCATTTTAAAATAGGCAAGGAAGCTAAAACATGAGCAATAATTCAAAAATAATAATATATTCCCAAATGCAAATGAGTGCTGTAGGAGAGGGAATGAACACCACGCATTCAGGCTGACATACACACGTGCATAGGAAGAGAAGGGACATAAAATGGGGGGAAACCGCATCAACCTGAGATTCTATAACTAAATCTTAAAATGAAACTAGTCAAATAAGGTTCTCTTTAAAAAAAAAACCCTCAACTAAGTCGCTGGAACCCAGTCTATTAGAAAAGGGTTTCAGGTCTGCAATGATCTGCAGCCTGCAGTGATATGCAGTGATGACTGTGTCTCATCACTATCTACTTCTTCTAAAAAAGAAGCCTTTATGAGAAGGAAACTTTAGTTTTCAGACATAAAACTTCCTTTCCCTTCTCTTCAGTTCTGAAACATACACCATAGGAAGAAGTAGTATGTTTGGTGAGTCTTCAGGCATCCCACGAACAAGACCATCTGCCAGAGGTCTTGGATGTTGAGAGATGCCTTTAAGACTTGAGTTCCAAGTACTCTCTTACTTTGAACCTTTGTGTTTGACAGCATAAGGTTTCTCCAAGCCTGAGGATGTATCCAGACAGATTATAGAGTAGCTTTCAGAAACAAGGACAGTGGTAAGATCTGTTAAACCAGCTTATCTTGTTATATTGCCCAGGCCTCTTAGCACAGTCTCCTCTAGTGGAAGATATGAATAACTATGGACAATATGCAAAGAGAATCTGTTGGACTGGGTTACACTAATTAATGGACCAGGATTAGCTTTAAGGAGCTTGACTTGTGGAGTTCCACAAGGCTCCATCCTCTCTATTTCTAAACTTTTTAGTCGGTGGTTTAGACCAAGGTCAAGAAGGCACAGCTGATCACATCTACAGATATAAGGAAGTTGAAAGAGACAGCAAATAGTTGAAAGCAAGAGTCTACAATATCTTGGGAGACAAAGCAATAGAACAGATCTAATGAGGATAAATATACCATCACACACAAAGAAACAATAGTAAAAGTATCACATGGTAAATATTGTTTAGGAGAATCTGAATGTAACTGGAGAAGTTCTTTTTGAGTTAGACTATGAAGTAGCTGCCTTGCTACAGAATAAAAGGTGTGATCATCTCTTGCTGTTCTGAGATAACCAAACAAAATAGTACCCAGTTATGTTCTTTTATTTGTTTTAAAGATTTTGTTTATTTTTAGAGAGAGGGGAAGGGAGGGAGAAAGAGAGGAGAGAAACATCAGTGTGTGGTTGCCTCTCATGCACCCCATGCTGGGGACATGGCTTGCAACCCAGGCATGTGCCCTGACTGGGAATCAAACTGCTGACCCTTTGATTTGCAGTCTAGCATTCAATCCTCTGAGCCATGCCAACCAGGGCCAGTTATCTTTTTAAAGGGATAATTAAAACTAGGTAACAAAATTTAGAATAGAGAGACCAAAATGGTGACTGGATTGGAAATCACACATTTGAGAATCAGTTGAAAAAAGCAGGGATGCTGATCCCAGAGAAAAGAAAATTAGGATGAGTCCAATAGCCGTGTTTAAATATCTGAAGAACTGTCATATGGCAAAGGGATTGGCCATGCTTTGCTGGGCCAACAGATGGAAATCAAGTGCAATCATAGATGTGGTTTATTTTGAGAAGGAGGTTTATAATGGTTAGAGCTGTCCTAAGATAAATAAATGGACCTGGAGGCAGTGAGTTCCCCATCACTGCCCGAGCTGACTTAAACATGGTGCACAGAAGAGATTCAATCATCGAAGAGTCTAAAGGTTCATTTCAACACTGACATCACATAATTCTCAGAGCTTTACTTAGAAATGTTTTGGCTACTATGGAGAGTCTAGAATTTACATATATTATTCTTTGAAAACCAAAGCCTACTGTCTACATGTCTTATGAAATCATAATGTCAAAAGCACTAATGCCCTCAGTCAGGTTAAGTAGAATGTGTAAACAGCAAGGTTGTCAAAAACTCAGGAAAACTACCCTTCTATTTTTTATTCTCATCTTTCTCGTTTCCCCCCTCATACTTTTCTATTTTCTAGCCATAGTTAACTATCTGTAACTATTTTTTTAAAGTCTTTCACAACAACTCTATTTAGTCCTCATACTTGTCAGCCATTAAAGTATTCTTCATTTTATAAAATGAATGTATTCTTGGAAAAGTGTGTAAATCCATTTTATGTAAAGGGAATAATTTCATGTAAAGGGAATGATTTTAAGCTACAAGTGAAAGGAACCCTGCCATGAATCAGCATCATAGTGAAAAATTTAGAAAATCTTTTAACCATTAAACAAAAACCTTCTAAATATTTATTTCATGAATCTGTCTTCTGAAAAATGAGCATAAATTTATGGGCCAGCTCTCAACATAGAACTAGATCAAAAAAGTAAATTAAGCAGCCAGATGTTGCCATTTGAGGCCAAAAGAAAAAGCAGCAGCAAGCCAAGAGGAACAGAAATTAAAATATGAGAAATCCTGGAATAGAAAGTTAAAATAAAGCCATGTTCTATCCTAGGACCTGAAGCCTGTTGGGTTTATTGAATGATTTGGACCGCCCCTCTTTCCCTTAGCTAATGTCTCCTGCATCGAGTAACAGCAGCGGGTCCCTCTCGCCTTCCTCTTCTTCCGATTGCCTGGTGAGCAGGAGTGGACCTGGCCGGAGCCACGTGGCAGCTCTACGGAGTCGTTTTGAATTGGAATATGCTCTAAATGCAAGGTCTTATGCCGCCTGGTCGCAAAGGTAAGGGTAATAATCTAAGCAAGAGTCTGTCGGGCAGGCAGGTTCCAGAGTCTCATCCAGGCAGTCACCCAATTAGATTCGTATAAATAGGTCATTTACCAGCCTTGTGGCAAGCTTTGAAAGAGGAGTTTTGAGTTTATTTTTAATATAATATGATGACCAAAATTAGAAATTTTATTACCTATTAGTTTAGGTTCTCTAAGTTTCAAGTAACAGAAATTAACTCTAGCTTAAGCAAGAATTGTCTAGCTATAGCCACAAAGGAAAACTATTGAAAGTATTCTGGGGTTATCTTATGGAATCCAAGGAAGAATTCCTTGTATGTAGGAACTAAGGAACAGTTTTGCAAATCTGACTACCAAAAGGTCAGCATTCTAGAATTACTATATGACCCAGCAATTCCACCGCTGGGTATATACCCCAGGGAATTGAAAACAGGTACTCAAACAATACTTGTATTAAAAATGTATAGCAGCACTAGCCACAATAGCCAAAACGATGTAAACAACAGAAAGATAAATACGCAAGACCAAATATCCATCACCAGATAAATACATAAACAAAACGGGGTAGCCATACAATAGAACATTATTCATCTATATAGAGGAATGATGTGCTGATACATGCTCCAACATGGGTGAACCCTAAAACATGCTAAATAAAAGAAGGTGTCACCTATTATATGACCATATCTACATGAATATCCAGAATAGGTGTTTTAGTCAGTTTGGGCTGATATAACAAAATACCGGATACTGGATGTTAAACAATAGAAACATATCTTCTCACTGTGGAGTTTGGCACCGTCATGGTGACAGCGTGGCCAAGCTCTGGTGGGACTTACAGATGGCCCCCTGCTCACTGTACCATCACATGGCAGAAAGAGCACTGGTCTCTTTTCATCTGTTATAAGGTCACTAGTTCTATCAGATCAGGACTTTACTCTTCTGATTTCATTTAACCTTAATCACTTCCTTAAAGGTACTATGTCCAATGGAGTCATATAAGGGGTTAAGATTCAGCATATGAATTTTGTGGCAGAGGGACACAGCTCAGTCCATAGCAATAGGCAAATCCATAAACACAAATTAGATTGGTGGTTGCAAGGGGCCAAGGGGAAGGGAGAAATTAGGAGTAACTGCTTAATAAGTACGGGCTTTTATTTGGGGGTGATGACAATATTTTGAAATTAGATAGAGGTGGTGGTTGCAAAACATTGTGAATGTACTAAACGCCACTGAATTGTCCACTTTAATATGATGAATTTTTTTATGTGCACTTCACATAAATGAAAAAGGCTAAAAATTTTGAACAAATGGGCGTCAAAAAAAGAGAAAATATAGTTCAGCATTCTCTTGCACTGAGCTCTGCCATTTACATGCCCCAGTTCACCATAGACAGTTCTTTGTCTCTCCATTTAATTGCACAGTTTCAAGAAGAGATATATCAATCATCTATTGCCATAATACTTCTATGTAAAACCCATGCCAAAACTCAAGGATATACAAGCATAAGGACTTATTTCTTCTTCATGTGCCTGTGGGTGGTTTTAGATGGGCTTGCCTGTGAGCTAAAGGTTGTATCCAGGTCTGCCCCATGTGCCTCTCCTCCTCTTTTGACTAGAACACATACCTGAGGCATGTTCTTCTCATGGGCAAACATGAGAAACTCAAGAGGACAAGCCCAACTTCGCATGCACATTTAAAGCCTTTGTTCAGTTTGCATCCTGTGACATTTACATTTCATTGGCAAGTCACAGAACTGAGTGCAACATCAACAGAGAGAGAAAATCTCTTATACTCAACTTCTAGTGGGGAGAACTGCAAAGTCACATGGCAAAGGGCATAGATACAAAAAGCATAAATTAGGAATAAATGCAGTCTGCCACAAGAGAGAATGTGATTGGCTTTTCTTTTTTGTTTTTTTGGATCAAATGGCCACCTCTAGTCTAAGCAAATGTGGTTGATGTGGAGGTAGAGTCACATTTCGTGAGTATAAACTTGGCAGTTGGGGACTCCTGTTCTGATGGGGAGCAAAAAAGGCAATCACTGTGAGACCAATGGATACCCTAGAAAGTGTGCACTGCAACCCATGAAAATCAGGAAAGACTGGCTTAAAAAATCTCTGCCCTTCCACACGTGCTCCAGATATTTATACATGAGCTGTTACCCATGTGCACTCACATACGCCATCATCAGAGTAAAACCATTTATCTTTAATGTGGAGAAAGATTATCTGGAGTTAGCAAGGATATGACACCATCTACAAACTCCTAATGTTGCCTTCTTAGCCATAGTTGTTATATTCCTGGTCTAACAGAAGATTTGTGGCTACAGCTTTGAAGAGACAAGAATCTGAATCATGGAACCTTTAATCTAGGAATGTCATAAAATTAAGTATCAGCAAATTTGATTGATAGCCAGGCAAACTGGACACAATCCTTTATTGGATTCCTGTCTCTCACATAATTTCATAAGGGGCTCACCGGTCAAGATGAGATTAGCTTTGGTCACAATATCGTCTTCTAGTTCCATCTGATCTTACTCTTTGCTTGTGGCTTTAAAATTAATTCTCTGAACAGTCAGGTATTGATATTTTCAAAGCATAGCCACCTGTCTGCTGGAGGCAGAGGTTAAGAGGATGAGCTGTGGAGTCAGACAGATCTGAGGTTCAGTCTTGGCCTTACCTTTTACCAGCTCATTGACCTTGGGCAAGTTACCTATCAGCTCTTAGGATTATTATTGGGAGAGGCAGTGTTGTCACAGGAGTCAGCGATTGATTGAAAGATGCCGGCGGACCAAAGCCAAGGATAATGTAGGTAATGTCGATAGTGTCGATAATGTAGGTAAATCACACAACTCAGTACATAGACAGCCATGCGGCATGGGAGGGCAGTGGCTCTCCCGGTTAGGTGAGTTGTCGGGTGGAGGGAACACAGCTTCCATGGCCTTCAGGGACCCAGTGAGGTATACTGCTCCTCATTAAACTGCTTGAAAAGGGTGGGAAAACCCATTAGGTTTTCTTTAGATGCAGCATTTGTTAGCCTCATAAGATATTTTATGTCCTTGTCTCTTCGCAACTGTTAGGAACTCTAATATTAAAGTGTTTATCTACTTGATTCAGATTTCTCTTAGCAACCTAGTATACCCTGAGTATTTGTGTGAGAATGCATTGAAGGTCAGTTCACTAGTTGTACCGTCCTTCTAGCAAGCTTAGCAGTCTTTAGACTCTTGGAATTAATTCCAGAATAGGTAAAGCATTTAGCTAAAGTGTAAGATTCACCAAGATAAGAGTATGTGTTTAATCCATAACTATCCCTAGTATCTAGCAGTGTAATTGGTATAAAGTCAATATGTAATAAATGTAAGTGTCATAAAGAACTGGATAAAATGGCTTCATACATTATAATTATTATTAATTTGTACCATAATCAATGAACAAGCTTTAATTATTTTCTCTATTTGCTCCATTTAAGTAGCTATCACTACTGAGCATCTACTGCATTCTGGATATTATTTTAAACACTTTGAATTGTCAACTAAGTAATCCTTAGGGAGTAAGTGTTCCAATTTTTTTTTTAGTTTTATTTATTTTTAGAGAGGAGACGGGAGGGAGAAAGAGAGAGAGAAACATCAATGTGTGGTTGTCTCTCATGTACCCCCTACTGGGGACCTGGCCTGCAACCTAGGCATGTGCCCTGGCTTGGAATCGAACCAGTGACCCTTTGGTTCACAAGCCAGCACTCAATCCACTGAGCCATACCAGCCAGGGCTAAGCATGCCTATAGGTGAGAAAACCGAGGCTCAGGAAGGGTAAGCAACTTTCCTAAGTCTGTGGAGGCAGAGTGGGAATTCTCACCCAGGACTCTCCTATGCTTTCAGAATTTCTCTGACACAGGAGGTGGCACTTTTCAGAAGCTTGATCTATCTCGCCAGTATTTATACATGTATCTGCTACACTTCTTCCAGTTTCTTCTGGAAGTGGGTCAGAGAAAGAATGCAGCTACTCCTCCCAAGCCTGCTTTTTCAGCCGGTGTATATGAAAGACAGAGCGACTGAGACCAGAGATCAATAGGTTCTTAAAGAGCCTGAGGATGCAGGAACTGATGGACTAACTCCAACAAGGCCATGAGTTTAACAACCTGGAAGACAATGACTCTCAGCGTTGCCTGCACATTAGAATCTTCTGGGGAGCTTTTACAAGCACCAATGCCCAACACCTATTAAACCAGAATTTATAGGGGTGACACCCAGACACCAGGATCTTTTAAACTTCCCAAGTGATTCCAATATACACCCAAGTATGAGAGGTGAGCTAGAAAGGCTGCTCCGCTGCGAGCCTGCCAGTCACTCTGTGGGAAGGGGATGCCACTGATGGAGTAAACAGAAGAGGAAAATGAGAGCATAGGTGGGACAGCAGGCATGGCCAAAGGACAGTATTGTGAAGGCTGATTACCTCTGCCATCCCTCCCAAAAGCCCTTGCAATGTACTAGTAACCTCTGAGCTAAGAAGCATCCACACTTTATTAAAGTCACACAAGCTGTAATGTTTAGCCTAGCATCGTGCTTTTAAAAAATGAGCACACGATTTGGTCTGGAGTTCTGCCCAATGAATGTTCCTAATTCTGGGCCTCAGAGTCCTCAACAAATATCTTTAAAATAGTACATTTATATTTTCCAACTTTGATCAGGAAGTTTACGGCTTATCATTTTGTAATGCTTGATTTGAAGGGGTTTTGGAGTTTTGGTTATCATTTGTATATTTGTTCTTAACAATTATTTCTTTCATAAAATAAATGTCAAAGTGGGACATTATGTCAGATTTTTTCCCACAGGTCATAGGCATTCACTAATTCCTACTAAAACTACGAACTGATGAAATCTGAGATTGAGGAAGGCATGCTTTAAGTCCTGCCTCCTCTAAAATATTTTGTGTCTCTAGATATATTTGGAAAACTAAGCATGTGGCACTTGCTCCTCCCACAAGGTCTGAAATCTCCCGTCTTGTACATGGATTACATCATGTAAATTTAGAAATGACCAAGTGATATACAACCTTTCAGATGTGAAAACCAATTAGTGTTTGTGTGGAGCTGGACTCTAAGAATAGATTGCTATGACCTAGTTCGCTGTCCAGGAGAAGAAAAGCAGAGATGCAGAGACTGGAATTAATTTTTCACATTACAAAAAGTCCCACCAAAGGGTTCCTTTAAACAGAAACTTTGCCCAGTGCACTTAAAACGTAATTCAACTTACAAAAGTTGAATATGTTATAAAATTTTAATCGACACGTAGTTTTTCTGGAATGCAACAAATGTGTAAGATAATAGCACCATGAAACTGATGTTCCTAGAAGGAATAATAAAAAAAAGACAGTCTTGAGAGGATCGGGTCCGTTTGCTGTTGTGGAGCACGATGTTTATCAAGTAAACCAGTAGTGTTGCCTTCTTAGTATTAAAGGTCAGATACTGCCTTTTTTAATACCACCTCTTCTGTGTGCTTTCTTGTACTGAAACTTCCCTTGAGGTCCTTAAATGTTTTCTTTTCTTTCGAATCCTCCTTCATCTCAAATTTATTTTCTTATGAGCTCACCACAATCAACAGTTTCAGCATTGTGCTCATGATCACTTTAAACCCCTCCCACCTGGCTTTTTTCTTCTTCATTAGTTTTTTTGTGGTTGTTGTTGTTTTGTTTTGTTTTATTAATCCTCACCCAAGGATATGTTTTCTTCCATTGATGAGAGAGAGAGTTGAAAGAAACATCAATTGGTTGACTCCCATATACACCACTAATGGGGTTCAAACCCACACCCTAAGTATGTTTCCTGACTAGGAATCAAACCCACAACCTTCTGGTGTATGGGACAACACCCCAACCAACTGAGCCACCTGCCAGGGCTTCATGAGTTTTCTTTTGATTTCATACAATCCATGATTTCATCTCTCTCTCTCTCTCCCTCCTCCGCTCCCTCCCTCCCCCCAGCACACATACACACACATACATGCACTCAGGCACACATCATTATCCCCCAGATCTGCTTCCTTTGCAAAGTCTCTAACTGCTCTCACCATCCAGCTGCCCCATGCCCTAATCCACTTTCCCTCTCCTGCCAGCATGTTTTACTTCTATAGAATTAAAGTATAGAACTACCCTACTTTAAAATAGTCAATAATTCTCCATTGCCTGGAACCAAAAATGGGCAATGAAATACGTTTTGAATTTTAACTCTCACTGTACATCTTAAGTTCCATTGGTGCTAGACAGAAAATGAATTCTAAGATTTGGGGAACTTATGTGAGGCATTTTTTGGTAGACCCAATGACAAGGGAGGTGCTAGTGATGTTTAATGACTCTGGGGACAGAGTATTAAACTTCTACAATGTTTTGGACAATCCTACAAAATAAAGAACGACCCTACAGAAAACAGTACTGGAATCCCTGGTAATGTGCTGTGCACTATAGAAAACTGAAAGTTCTGCTATTTCCAATACGCACCCTATGCTTGACCTACTGTCCACCTATTCCTGTATTCTAATTTTGAACTTTA